>BMAU01015164.1:0-28037 GCA_019973935.1 Trichonephila clavipes | reverse complement strand
AATTTACCTTCTCATAAACCCTGAAATTTTATTATTGAAACTTAAAAAGAAACTATTTTAGGATTAGGTTGAAGGATAACAGCCATTTGATGGCGTAATTCAACATATAACATTTAACAATAGTTATTTTCTCCCTGATACAACGTCGACGTGGCGTGATCGTCCTATCCCCGCGAGTGCCAACTTCGATTTTATTTTATTTTCTCCAATTTATTTCGTTATTTATTTTCAGAATTAAAAAATTTAATTTTTTAAAAAAGATTCATTGATTTTTAAATGATATTCTATATAATTATAGTAACTATTTCACTTTTTAAAACACAAAACAACTAATAGTTATGATAATAATACTTGTCAATAAAAAGTGAAAATAAATTAAATGATAATAAAGTTAAATAAATAAAAAAGTTAACTGTGTCTTACATATTTTTTTTATCATATACAAGTGTATTGTATACTGTTGGCCAAGTCTCCATTTTTACAGTGGTATCACTGTACTGAACTGAACTATTGTATATTGAGTGATAATGGGCTCGATTCATCACTAGAGGACGCTGCGATCAGCGTTTGTCACGTGATTTTCCAAGTTTGATCAAGTAAATAATAACAGCCGATCGTTTTACACTAGTGGTTGCGGGCTAACTTTCGAATTTGCTTACATTATTTTATATTTAAATTCTTTTAGTGCTTTAAATACTTTTAGTATATTTTATAATCTTTTAGTTTTTGTTTCGTGACTAAATATATATTATATATAAATAGTTTTAGTTATAGTATTAGGTTTAAGTTAAGTTTATTCTTTAGCTTTGTGTTTTTGTATACTTTTAGGTTCAGTAATTCTTTTTTTATTAGTGCAAGCCACATTGTGATTTAAATAATTATGCAACGCTATATTGGACAAAATTTTTTTGCCACATAATATTGTGATTCCGTCATATGTGTATACAAATCTATATTTAATAAAAGTAACTAAAGTAAAATTTTTCTTTGACCTAATAAGGAATTGACTTAATTTTTTTTTATATTATTTGTTTTAAAATGTAAAATATAACAATGGACTAAATTCACATGACATTATGATCTTGTGATATTTGTTTTCAATTGTTTCCCGCCTAACACAAAACACTCTCGTACTTTGTTTTGCTACTTCGTTAGGCTATATTATTCTTTTTGCAGCTGTTGCTTTTACTTCATATGTATATATATATATATATATATATATTATTATTATTATTATTATTATTATTACAAATTTTGGGCACTGAATACTAAAAATAGTCTAAATAATTTGTTTTGAATGCGTAATACGTTAATATTGCTTTCTGTTGTATTTACTTTATGTTAAAATTGCAATATTCGCAAGCAATTTCGTTCCTTGCATCATAATGGCGATTTAATGGAAATATAGCCAAATTGGCTCCATGTTTGGCGAAATATTGATGCTTCTAAAAATTATTGGAGAAATCTACTAACATCATAATCTCTGATGTAAACAAATTTTTGAGAAAAATTCCAGCAGACTTTAAATAGGGCGTGGTACTCGCCGAAACAAAGTATTGTTTTGACTACTTAAAAGTCAGCCAGTGACTAGCTAATACTTCAGCTGTTGAATAGGATGAGTTACTGCTAAAGGAATACATTAGTTATTTGTATTTCTAGAGTTGTGAAGGTACTGTATCTGGCACTTCTAAGGATTCTAAACAATAAATTTTCATCACTCCTGAAGAACTGTCTTGCTCTTAGACTGATAGCATTAAATAATGGAACTCCTATCTACGATTATTTTTATATTCTAAAATGTATCTTATTTCAGAGCAGATCGGCTGAAATACATTCATTTGTTCTAGTAAACAAAGGTATTCCTTAGCAAATTTTATATTTTTTTTACATAGAAACTTCTTGTAAAAATGAAAAAATAGGCTGATTTTACTGTTATTTTTTAATATTCATATAAAGTTTCCTTTTTGCCGTTCTTGAAAATTCATTTCAGTATTATTGTTAGGATATCCAAGTTCTTAATATTATTCCTTGTTTTATTTTTTGAAATTGTATGGAAATATTTGGTTTTCATCTATTAGACAATTTATATATGTAATTCAATAAAGCTACAATATGATCTTAAATTATAAACCGTACAAATTAAGAAGATATGTATATTTTAAATTTTATATATGTTACTTTTAAGTAATATATATTTTATTCTTCCTCGAATTTTCAAATTGGTACAGATTGCAAAATGTGGTTGTAGGAAGATGACCACCACTGGGGTGCCGCAATGGAAGAAGCCGTGCTGTGTCACTCTCCTTCGCAAATAAGAGAGCTATTTGCTATATTGATATGCACTTGCGGCTTATCCAATCCTCTTCAACTATGGGATAAGTATAAAACTGCGTTATCAGGGAATATCTTGCACAGATTTGAAAGGATGGATCAAGTCAACAATGATCTATGTTTGAATGAAGCACTGAGAGGACAAAATAGTGTGTTGTTCGGAAAGTAATTTCGTTTTTTTTTTTTTTGTGTGGAAATGAAAGACAGTTTTCGTATAATAAACAAATACTTTATTAAATTATATATTGGCTGTTCCAACACCTTTTGTCATCTTTCTGGTAGTAACGTAATTCCACGCTCATAAAATTTTTGGTCTTTGCTGGAAAAAAACTGATCGAGGTGGTTTTCGACATCCTTATTTGAGGTGAAGGTTTTACCGTCTAAAAAATTTTGGAGTGACCGGAATAAATAATAATCCGATGGTGCCAGGTCTGGAGAATATGGTGGGTGTGGCATTGTATCCCATTCGAGCAGTAAAAGCTTTTGGCAAGTGACCAAACTTGTGTGAGGTCTCGCGTTGTCTTGGTGAAACACTACACCTTTCCTGTTGATTAGTTCTGACCTTTTCTGTAGAAGTGCATCATTCAGTTTGTCCTGCTGATGACAATAGTGGGTTATCCGGTAAAAGATTAAAAAAACGATTCCTTTAAAATCCCACCAAACAGACAGCATCATCTTTTTTGGGGGGTGAATATCGGCTTTGGAAATGGTTTGAGCCGGTTCATCTTTTTTGCTCTATGACCTTTTTCGTCCCCAGTGATGATGCGCTTCAAAAACGGATCATTTTCGTGACGTTTGAGAAGCGAATCGCAGACGTCAATGCGATGACACAGATTTCTCTCTGTGTGAACATGGGGAACCTATACATCGAGCTTCGAGGATAATCCCAGGCCTTTCAAGTGGTCATAAACTGTTGAGTTTGATAAAGTTAACCTCAATCCGATCTCACGTGTGGTTATTCGCCGGTTCGCATCAACTAATGCCTTTATCGCATCTTTATCAGCTTCAACCGGTCTTCCCGAACATGGTGCATCTTCGACATCAAAATTGCCGGATCGAAATTTAGCGAACCAGGACGAAACGTAAGACGAGCTGTGGGACGAATAAGATTTTATCAAAGCTTCATTGTGTGAAATTCTGTAACAGCTAATTATTACCTGTGTCAGCTCTCAAGAGGCATTATGTACAGGTTAGAAGAATATCGGCAAGCATATCAGTTCATAAAACTTAATCTGACCGTATATAAATTATAACTGTAAAGTTTGCTGGCGCAAGGACACATGTTACGAAATTTCAAAGCGAAATTAATTGGAAAAAATTGTCATTTTTAATTGATTTGTTGCATTCTGAGGAGAGCACGTCGTGTTTTTTCGAGATGCCAAACGAGGAAATTTTTCCCCCGCTACCTTCGCAAAAACCGCCTGACCCGCCCGATTTCAACATGGACACGGAGACCACACCCACCACTGATCGCGAGAAATGCGAGAAGATGTCACTCCTCGAAGAGGAGACTAAATACGTACTAGACCGACTGAACTTTTTGTGGAACTGATCCTTGCCAGAATGAAGAACGGCAAATTTAGAAAGACAAAGGAGGATTTCGAACGAATCCTCGAGGACAAAGAGCAACAAAGGAACCTAGTGGAGCACAAGAAAGGTGAGTTACTTTCACTTGGTTCTTGCCCAATACCGGATTGCCACAATTCCATAGTAATCTGAATGCAGTACAAATAGTTAGACAAAATGAAGAAGAAGCTCTTAAGCTTCAACTTTTCCTAGCAAATAATATTTCAAATTTGAAAAATAATGTTAACGATAAGAACGCTCCTAAAATTGATGAAATTAAAAACAAGAAAACCAATCGTGTCGAGGGTTTCACTTCGCCAATTAAGGTGGCGAAAAAGCAAAAAATCCTTCAAAACTATTCTATTGGTGTGGACGCACCTGTTAACGTCCAGAATAAATTTAACGCTCTAGCTGGAAGCAGCGCGATGCCGGACTCGGTCAACGCAGTGGTGCCAGTTGCCCCCCCAAAACCCCCAAGATTCCTTTTATCCACCTTAAATATATATTCAAAAGTAATTACAACCTGATAATGCAAGAAATAACTAGAAAGTGGCCGAAATCCAGGTCAAAACTGTCAGGGGAACACCTGAAGATTCTCGCCTCTACCGCGGATGAGCACAGAGAAATAACGGCTTTCCTTACAGAAAAGAAGGAAGAGTTCCACACTATTGACCCCATAGAGGTCCGCCCCCAGAAGGTCGTAATTAAAGGCCTTCCAATTTCAACCGATATTGACGCGATACGCGCTGACCTGACTGAGCGGGGCTTTAATGTTCTTAAAGTCGCCCAGCTCACGAAGGCAAAATCTAAATTCAAACTCCCCATTTTCATGGTAGAGTTAAAGAAGCTTCCGGGCTCCCCTGACATTTTTCAGCTGGAAACATGCTGCTTTCTCACTATTAAAATAGACTCATTTAACCGAAGACCTGGTGCGACACAGTGTTACAACTGTAACCTGTTCCACCACTCTTCGAGTAATTGTCATATAAAGACCCGTTGCTTAAAATGTGGTGAGCCACACAAGACAGGTGACTGCCCTATTAAATCAAAAATCGAAAACCCCACCTGCATTAATTGCCAGCAGAAAGGACACCTGGCAAACTCGCACCGCTGTCCAAAATTCCCAAAGCCAAAATCAAAAAAGGGAGAAGCCTCCCAAAACAGGAATAACAAAATTGTTAATAATAGTAATATTTTTAGTACTTCTTCTGCCACTGTGCAGAAAGGAGTTTCTTTTGCAAATGCTGTCAAAAATGACAAGCATGGCGCCACCCCAAGGAAACGACAAGTCCGAACCGGCCCAAGTCGAAACCCTGAGGCAACCCCCGTAAAGAAAATAGAAACAGAACCGGGCGATAATTCACATTCCAAACAAAGACCACCAGCAATCTTTCGAGAGGCTATCGAGTCCGAAAACTTCGGTTTTATGGACGCGATATTCAGAGCGTGAGTTATCAGCACATTCACACCGATGTGGAAGCACTTTACTGACGGCGCTACCCATCTCTTTTAGAGCTGGGAGAGACAGTTGAGAAATGCTCAAGGAAACGAACGGGTAGATCCATCATAGTTTTCTGACCGCCACCTTATCAGCTTAAATTAATGGACCAAACTAGTTTTGCTTTTTCGCTTCGGGTTTAGATTAGCATCCTGAATGCGAACGGAATAAAGTCACGCATTGTCGAGGTGCGTGACTTCAGCTCAGATAACGGAACACCATCCCGATGTATTTTTAATCCAAGAATCCCACCTGGGACCGGGCGATACCATTCACATTCCAAACTACACGGTCTACCGCAACGATAGACCACGCACCACCAGCAATCTTTCGAGAGGCGGCACGGTAATTTTACTCAAGTCTTCCCTCCCCCACCACCACCACACACCGACACCGCCGATGGGTACGGTGGAAGCGACCTCGGTCATCTCACAACAGCACGGATTCACCCGCCCGTTGCTCCGGGTAGGCGACCCACCTTCGATCGTGTATGGCATACGGGCTTACTAGTCATAAAAATCACTTCACTCATACTGTAATATCTCACCCAGCGTGAGTTATCGACACTCATTCACAAAGATGTGGAAGCACTCCTTTCAGCCTTGGCGGCGCTTCCATCATCTGCGGAGATTTTAACGCCCACCATAAAAATGGAAAATTTTCATAAATTCCTGGGGTTGTCGGAGAAACGACAACCGAGGCAACATTATCAGAAATCTAATTGACAGTACAGATACGCAAATTGTTGCCCCAACCACACCTACACGCAATTTGGTTGCCACAACTCCGCATCCATCATAGACTTTGCTCTGACGAGAAAACTAACTCCACCATGGTTTGGCTGCGGCCATTCCATTAAAAACTTCACACCTCCGACCTTCCTATTAATATTAGAGAGCTCATTAAAACTAAAAACAGATTCCGCAAACTTTGGAACAACACAAGATACCCCTACGATTTTAAAAAATCCGACCGCTCCTGCGGCGTTCCAAAAAACTTCACACCTCCGCCTTCCTATTAATATTAGAGAGCTCATTAAAACTAAAAACAGATTCCGCAAACTTTGGAACAACACAAGATACCCCCTTTATAAAAGGGAAGTGAATGCTCTCGTTAGACAGATTAGGAGCGAAATCAACGAACATAAAAACAGGACCTGGAAAAACCTTCTTTCCTCGTTAAATGTTGAAGATAATTCTCTTTATAATTTGCATAAAAGAATTACTAAAAAATATACTGTCATACCACCTCTCCATGGTCCGAGTGGTATGGCTTTCTCTGATTTCGAAAAAGCGGAGGCTTTCAAAAACACAATAGAAGTCACTTTTCAAGAAAATGCTGAACCTTATAGTGACGACAAAATTGAAGAAGTCGAAAGTTTAGTGAATCACTATTTCGACAACTTCAACACACACACCACCCCTCACTTCGCCCTTAGAAGTACGAGGCATCATTAAAAAATTACCTAATAGGAAGTCACCCGGCCCAGATCAGATTCCAAATATAGCTTTAAAATATCTTCCTATTAATGCTATAACACATTTAACTAAAATTTACAACAGATGCCTCATTAACTGCCACTTTCCTACACAGTGGAAAATAGCAAATGTAGTCATGTTGCCCAAGCCAAATCAGGATCATAAGTTTAGTCAAAATTACAGGCTGATCTCTTTATTAAACACCACTGCTAAGATTTTCGAAAGAATAATTTTAAACAGGATTAAAACTCACTGCAAAACCATAGACTGTATTCCCCCGGAACAATGCGGTTTCCGGGAGGGCCATTCTACGCTACATCAATTGATACGTGTCACTAATATTATAAATGAAGGCTTCGCTAGCAAATTATACACTGTAGGTGTCTTTTTGGATGTCAAAAGGGCATTCGACAAAATGTGGCATGATGGCCTCACTTACAAAATGATCAAACTCAAATTCCCTGCTTACTTAATTAAAATTATTTACACAACAGAACCTTCCGGGTTCGTGTAAATAACACATTCTCTGAAACGGGTTTTTGTCAAAGTGGTACCCCGCAGGGTTCGGTACTATCCCCGTTATCTTTACAACATATTCACATATGACTTTCCAGAGCACCACACGATCAGTACATGTCTTTTCGCAGATGACTCGGCGGCGCTCACTCAGGGTGTCAATCTCAAGTTCACAATTAAAACTATGCAACACTTCCTCGTCAAACTAGAGAAATGGTTGACAGACTGGAGAATAGCTATAAATGTAGAAAAAACACAAGCCATTGTTTTCAGAAAATGGGGCGTCTTTGACCCCCAAACTGAACTCACTCTTTTCGATGACAACATTCTGTGGGTCCCGGTCGTTCGTTACTTGGGCTTATATCTCGATAGTCGACTAACTTACAAGAATCATATTGACTATCTTTCAGACAAATTCTGGGGTAGAATAGCGTCAGCTATCTCCCTTATTGAGAGAAGCTCTCCTCTCTCCCTTGAAAATAAAGTTATACTGTACAAGAAAATTCTGCGTCCAACAATAACGTATGGGTCCCCCATTTGGGGGACCGCGGCCCCGACCCACAAAAACGCATTCAAATTATTCAAAACAAATTTCTTAAAATTATTGCTAACGCACCTTGGTACGTTAGAAATAGTGTCATTCATCACGACTTACACATGGAGCCGATAGATAATTACATCACTAGAACTTCTAGAAATGTTTTTACTTCTATACAAAATCACGACAACCCAGTAATTAAAGCACAAACACTATTCACGTATCCTCACTCTAAAATAAATTTTGCTTACAAAACGACAAAATGGAATCTGTGGCCTTAAAACCGCCGTAATTACAACAATAATACTAAATTGCCACACTTAAACAACATTTAAATGCATTTGCCTACATCAGAATTGGGATCAGTGATTAAAGCTGGCTCCTGCTTCAATTTCCACAATTGTTCCGGCTGCAAGTTCTGTCTTGCAGTCTCCATTCTCTTTTTCATCCCAGCTGCAAAAAAAAAAAAAAAAAAAAAAAAAAAAAAAAAAAATCCCGCAGCTTCTCCATTCCGATTGCGTTTTTGGTGCTCCTCGAACGCGTTTTTGGGGCTGTTAAGCCCCCCTTCCTTGCGCTCCTCCATTCCTGCCCTCGTAACGTACTTTTGTCTCGTTTTAGTTAGGCCGCTTCTTCCTCCCCCCCTGCGGGGTAGTGTGTTCAGATATTTATTTTCATTGATACTTTCTCTCCGCGAATTTGGGTATAAGCGATTCATTTCGCTGGCACCCGTTAAATCTAATTTTCGTTTCCATTCCATTAATTTGGACGGCAAAGGAAAGGAGAACCGGTTCGCAGGTCTCTCCCTACCCCAGCCGCCCAGCGCAACTGATTTATGCCGCCGGTTCCACCCCTCTTCGGAGGGCGAGCCGACAGGCGCCTGAGACATCTTCTCACCCCACACGACAGCCAAACGCAAACATACTCTGCTTCCAGTTCTTTATACACCTTAGTACTATTTTTTAAAAACCTTTTGGCAATCACTTTAATTCTCTATCTTTGTATTATTTTTTAAAAATGGGCAAATAACCAATGTGAAAGTAACAACCATATTGTGAACGACAGGAGATGAAGATCTCAGCACGAGATCAGGAGCTCCAGCCCCATCGATTCAACACCTTTGCTTAAGAAATCGATTCACAGTCACCTCTTTCCAGTTTCCTGTCTTGTAGGAGTCATGGTGTTTCCCTGTTTTGGTTTTTAAGAATTCTAGAATCGTTATACATGATTCATTCCCGATTTTTTTTTTCAACACGTTCACTTGAGGGAGCAGAATGAATTTTTCTGATACAATTCATCAACTCGCGCATATGTGTGGACATGGGTTTTTTAAAATCACTTTAAGAAAAAAAAAAACTACAATAAGAGAAAATTAATGAAAAGTGGGAAATGATCTCTTTTTATAATAATTAAAAAATATGAAATAATATGTGTTTTGTACTAAACCAGCTGTGAATAAATATATTTTGGAACAAAAATTCAGTAAAGTCTTTGATCGAAATATGAGTGGTGATTTTTCTTTCGAAATTATTAAAAAAAAAAAAAAAAAGAAAGAAAATTAATACATTTAGAATAATATGAGATTTTTTTTAATTTTCAAAAAAGATTATGCTTTATGCATCGATTATAAATAACTTGAACCTCATCATAATTACAAATATTTGTTTTCTCTAGAATTGTTGAAAAAGTAAATTATTCATAATTTGATATTTACGTCTTGTATTTGTAAAAATACGTAATTCACTTTCGTATTTGAAAGGCAATAATTTATTGCTTTGGATAAAAAACAACTTTAACTTAATTAAGTTGATTTAAGCAAGGCCTTTTTTATTTAATTTTGAAATGATAACAATTTAAAAGGTGAATCGTTGAAAACTATTGACTAATCGATAATATTTTTTTTTTAAAAATACATAAACTTCCCATTGAAAATATTTTACGAAGCGAGGGCTGATATCTGAAATGTAACTCCGTTCTGACAAGATTGGACACGGAAAAAAGACTTCCACGTGCATCTTACACGATGAGAAGGAGGGAGCATCTACGTCATATCGACATCCAATCAAAGAACGGCAAGCAGCTGTATACCCCTCAACTCCTCTCAAGGCACTCTCTAGTTACACGTGGTGCGAGGGGGGAAGGGATTGGCCCTCCCTCCTTATCTAACAGGTTGAGAGGAGAAGGGGGGAGGAAACCCTCCTATTGGACGATGGCTCCGTTGGGGGGAGTTTGATTGACAGGTGACACGCCCCCTTCTATTGTTCTCCCCCGGGACCTGCTATTACTACTGGCGTGTGGCAGCGGTTATCTCCAACAATGGCGGTTACTCTGGCTACTGATTCTTGCAGGAACCACACTTCACAGAAGTCTATAAATTTAATCATTTGATACTTGGTCAACATGTTATCTACAAAATAAATTTTGTTGAGCAATCTCTCGTCTTTCTTGGTGTTGCATTTACGGTGACCAGCAGTGTACTTTGCAGGGTCTCTTGGCAATATTTCTATATGAAGGAACTTCCTAAACATGGAACATCACTGCCTTCTGTGTGTATTATAAGGTATTTAATTTATTAGCGTCACCGCAGCAAAGTTTGCGCCACGCGAACCGTGCCATGATATCAAAACGACATATTTTTATGCATTTCATTTAAAGAAAAACAATTCTCGTGGGGCAATTTCGTTTGCGATGACGCTATTACGTGCGCGCGCGCGCGTAACTACCCATTATAGTATAATGTGACAAATAAGAAAATATTTAAAAAATTTTTAATTATTGATTACAAGATCGAAAATTTTTTACCAGAATCAACTAGAGTGCCCCTTCATTTTTTTTTCTGTATTCATGCATTTTGAGTATTTTAATGTTTTATGATTACACTTCTATATTTTGATTATTCCTACAGGACTCATTGCCCACAGAAAGCGTGCGATCTGCTAAATTGGAAATTGTCACTTAACACATGCTACCCTTTCTTTTTCATGGGGGGGGAAGCAAACCAGTGCATCACTTACTTCCCCTCATACCGTGGTCATTCCAAGGCTATTCTGTAGGACGATTGTGTTCACATTTTTTGTTTATTGGCAGTTAAACTTGCAGTACAGTCCACTATATAATGACATATGGCTATATGCACTATTGATGTGACAGACCTCAACATTTTAAATTACGGGGATGACACCAGTGCCGACATCATCACTCTCCAATTATATACACGACACCAAGAAGAAGACTTCAGATTTATTGTGCGTAAGACCATCTTCACAGCAGATATTTTGAAACACCGAGACTCGACAAAAGCAGTCAAAGCCAGTGACAACAGTTCTAGTTTCATTACTGCTAAAAAAATATAACAGATATAATTTTGCAATAAAAATATAACAAATTAATCTAGATAAAAATCCCAGGGATAAAGCATATTTTCAGAACGAAAACTAATAAATTATAAAACTAAAACAAATGGTAAAATTACAGGTTGTTTATAGTACTAAGTCACATTCTAAATTTTCCATGATATTCTAATGCAATGATTCCCTAAGTGGTCCATGGCGACCCCCAGGGGTCTATGACAACCTACAAGGGGTCCATGTCTACTTAAAAATAATTTTGAAGGTCCACGATTGTGACTCTCATTAAACAAAATCGTAAATTTCATTTTAAAAGAAAATTTAATCGGAAAGAAAACAGACTAGCCTATTTAACAGATTTATTTACTAAATTTAATGAGGTTAACTTGCAGTTACAAGGCAACAGCATAAATTTTATTAAAAGCAAATTTCAGCCTTCCTTGTGTATGCGCCAGAATTAAGCTAAAGGAATGTAATATTGGACATCGAAAATTTTCTCAATCATCACAGACCACCTGCCAGGAAACAGACATTTTAACATATGTTCTACCCCATTTTCTAGATTTTGAAACTAGGTCCGAGAATGTTTTGACTATGGTTAAACCACAGTAGGCAATGAATTCACATGGTCACATAGACAGAAAAAAAGTCAGATTACAAGAACATGGCACTAGGAATAAGCACTAATATCAGCAATTTCGGCTTTAAAAAAGATATACCTATTACTTTTCCAAAATTATGGAAATTTTGAGAAAGTTTTTAATTGTTTTTCCGATTGTGAGGAGTTTCAGTGCGACTGCCAATCTCCAAAACAAAAAGAAGAAAAGACTGGACACTATTAACCAAAGAGATATTCAGGGTTGAAGCTGACAAGATTGATACCAAATGCTGAAAATTTGTTATAGCGTTCCCAAATTCATTCCTATTACTAAAAGCATTTATTTGTTGCTTAGTTATTTTATGTATTTTTTAAATTAAATAATTAACATGAGTTTTCTTAAGTTTTAAATACTATGTTTCACTACAGTTAGAAATTTAAATCTCTTAAAGTAGTTCTATAACTATTACATTTAGCTAACACATTTAAGTTAATGAATTTGCAAAAATTTAATATTAGGTCTGAGTAGGGGTCTACCCAAAACTGAAAAACATTGGAAGGGGTCTATGAGGCAAAAAGGTTTGGGAATCTCTGTCCTAATGTTTTAGTTTGAAAATGGAATTTTTAAAAATAAAAAAAAAATGTTGATAGTGTACAAAAATAATTAGACAAAATATCTGATAATTTATGAATACATGTATGTATTACAGTTCAGTAATTACATTTTATTTATGCTGTAAGTGAATATTACCCTTGTGTTTAAAGTTTTTATGTAAAAGGAAGAGAAAATTTACAATTTTTATATAATTCAATTTAAATGCAAACAAATAAGCTATAAGGACATTATAATTCCTTCTATATTCAACGTAAACTTTTTACAGTGAATTAAAATTTTTTGTGTAAAATATCCTAATTTGTCTTTCTGAATAAAATGAGGTTAGAATGGAATTTACCAAAAGAGTATCATTTTAAATTTACAAAACATCCTAAAATTCACTTTTAATGCTCAGAAATATTTCATGAATTGTATTAAAATCCATAGATTGATTTGAAATGCGATTAAAATTCAGTGTTTGAAAAGGTTTACAAACAGACAAGAAATGTTAATTCAAATAAAACAATAAAATTAATTTTATTTGTTAAGAGAAATCCATTTGGATCAAAGCAAAAGCATTAGATTATGTATGAGAATAAAAAGCAAAATTGCCATGGGAACTATAAGTCTAGGATAAGTCCATGAATGTATTTCTGTTATTTTATATAGCACAAAATTATGATCATTTTGTTGACTTTTTCACATACTTGTTTTTACACCTGAAAATATGAAATTGATCATTTATGTAAATTTTATATCTGCAGACATTTTAAAGTTTTTAAAAATGGAAACTTTCTAAACTTCAAGCCAAATGCAAATTTTTATCAAAATGTAGTTGGATTTAAATATCGACATGGGTAGGAAAATGCTTTTTCAAATTATTACTGTGAGAGAAAGCTTTCTTGCACACATCACAAACATGAGGCTTTCCCTCGGTAAGAAAACGCACATGTTCTTTTAAATAAAAACTTTCTGACAAAGTTTTGTTACATATATCACAAACATGAGTCTTTTCTTCTGTATGTACAAGTAGATGTCGTTTTAAAGAATCTATTTGTGAAAATGTCTTGTTGCATATTTCACAAACATGAGGTTTTTCCTTTGTATGAACAAGTAGATGTCGTTTTAAATTTTGACTTTGTGAGAATGTCTTGTTGCATATTTCACAAATGTAACACTTTTTGTTCACATGAACAGGCAAATGATGCTTTACATTATTATTTTGAGCAAGAGACATCTTTCTAATTTGTACTTTTTCCTTGGTATGGATACGTAAATGTATTTTTAAATTATATCTGCGAGAGAAAGCTTTATTGCATACTTTACAAACATGAGGCTTTTCCTTGGTATGAATAAGTAAATGTTTTTTTAAAGTACTACTGTGAGAGAAAGCTTTGTTGCATATGTCACAAACATAAGGCTTTTCCTTGGTATGAATACGAAAATGTTCCTTTAAAGTACTAATACGTGAGAAAGCTTTGTTGCAAAATTCACAAACATGAGGCTTTTCCTTCGTATGAACAAATAGATGTCGTTTCAAAAAATGTCTTTGTGAGAATGTCTTGTTGCATACTTCACAAACATGAGGCTTTTCCTTGGTATGGACTAGTAGATGTCGTATTAAGTTTTGACTTTGCGAGAATGTCTTGTTGCATAATTCACAAACATAAAACTTTTTGTTTGATTGAATAGGCAGCAAATGATCCTTTACATTATTATTTCCAGTAAGATCCATCTTCCTAATTTTAGAAGTAGAAAACTTTTTTTATTTACTACATAGAAAAGAGAAATGTCACATCATTATCTTTACAAATGATTTATAATTATATTATTTTGCATGAAAAAAAATTGATTTCTTTTTAATGCAATACTTGGAATTTGATTGGAACATTTATTTTACCAGTTAAAATATGCACAAAACAAAATGCAGCTGGATATCACACATTCTTATACAGAACTAGATTAATACTTTGTTTTTAGGTTGCTCAAGAAATTGGTCCCCCATTCAATGACACTTACTTAAAATGAATAAAATCTTAAATGTATTCAAAGAACAATTATTAAATTTTATTTACATGGAACCAGAGGATTCATATTAGCTTATCACCCAGCAAGGGGAAAGAAACTTAAAAAATCATGATGAAAGATCTACCACTTCTTGGAGAATAATTCAAAAGAAGGCATATACCTTGTTTTGAAGTATAAAGCAGTAAACATGCAGAAAATGAGAGATAGCTTCAAATGGATAATTTAAAATTTTATAAGGCTTTAAAATTTTAAAAGTGTTCTCCAAAAATTTGTAGAAAAAAACAATTTATGTAAAGAGAACAGGACAATTATGTAAATATGGTCCTTCAAAAGAAAAAAAAAAAGAAATACAACATTTTTCTGCTGAATGTTTGATTTTTCGTTCGCCAATGAAGTACAGTCTTTGTAATAATACTGTCCCCTGAGAGCAATTTAAAAGCTGAAAATTTAAAAAATGAATTGAAAGTATTTGTACTTCAACTTTATAAGCACATTAAAAACTCTCATTTAAAGTACTTCATATTTAAAAAGATATTTATCTTAAAATACTTAATTTGTTTCTCATACAGAGCTCTGAAAATCATTGTGTCATTTTAATTAAGTAGTTTAAATCTCATATCCCGGAGAAAGTGAAAAATATTAGATTTTGTAAAAATTCACCATTTGTACAAACATTTGGAATCTATAATTTAACAAAACAGCAGCATATGATACACTTTTTTATAGTTTGGGAACAAATACTTGTTTTGATATTCTTTGACAATGCATAACATTCAAACATTCACTGACATTGAATTTTTGAATGCAAATACTTACAGTAAAATCCAGCATATAATGTGTACTGCTGTATAACACGCACATACATGGTCAAGCTGTAATTTTTAATTTGTAGGTATATTTGCCATATAACAAGCACCCTCTTTTCATGAAGAAACCTGAAAAGCATGTGTGGAATACTCTTATGCTTAGAAGTCATTTTTTCAAGGTATTATTCCAAACTTAAGAAAAAAATATTACTACAACCCTTTAGGCTCATAAGGAATGCCATTCTTTTAAATAAACATTATTTTGATATATGCAGAAGTCTAATTTTTGTCTATGCTGACCTTTTTTTTAAAAATTTTTTAAAGCTCTTGTTTTTATACCCAGTGCATAACCTGCCCCCATAAATTTTGATCTTATTTCTTATGTTCAAAGTGTGTGTCATACGCTGGATGTTAAGGTAACTAAAATTTCCAGAAAACAGGATATACGCACACTACTTTTCACTGTACTGAGAGAGAGAGAGAGAGAATTTGATATACCTAAAAAATTTTCTTCAAAGGCTTTTCCATTTGTCCAGTCCCTTTCAAAGCAGCACCAGCTATCATTCCCTAAAAGACATTGACCATACACATTAGATTCTGAAAAAGATAATTAAAGTTAAAAATTTTCATATAATGATGTAATATTACATCAATTTTTCAAAATAAATGAATGTTTAAAGATTAATTGAGTACAAAAATGTCTTAATTTTCAGTGTAAAAGGATGGATAACGATTCAGTGTAAAGGATAATTTGTGTGAATTTTTGGCGCACTCAGACCTCTAAGGACATATGGTGTCAAAAATTTTAAAAATCGATCAATAAAAAAAATTTAATTTAATAAAACCCAGTTTTATTTCATATCTATAATACATCTAACAAAAATTAAATTTATGCAAAAGAGCTAAAAACCTTTACAAATTGTAAAATAATTAAAGCGGAGAGAGATAAAAGTGAAAAATTCAAATAAATTGTGTATCATGACAAGTGAAAAACCCAATAATTATACTAAAGTAATCTTCCCCCACCGAATGAGTGTTTATTAATGTTGCAGTCTAAAACAACATATCTCATAATTTTGAGGTGCAGACCAGTAAAAAAAAAGCAAGAAGAACATTCCAAAGAAAAAGATGTCTGTGTCTATAAGCGTAATTTTATGTGTACAACTTGCAATTCTGTCAAAATAACATAGACTGCCGTAATCTAGTGTCCTGGTCACAAATTCGAAGCAAGTGAATCGAGAGTACAAGTCTTGGTATTGAAGTTTCCCCCATATAGAGCAGTTGATACATATTATATTTTTCACAGCTTGATGTCCTTATGTTGGTGTACTGTAGAAGTTTGGAGAGTGGAATGCTAACTCAGAAGGCCACTTGCCACTAGATCAAAATTACGATACCCAATACCAATGCCCTTCCCCATGCTTTGAAGTAAGACATTAATAAAAAAAATCAAATAAAATCTATTAAAATATCATCTTGTTTTCTATATATAAGAATTTTCTATGAGAAATAGCAGGCTTTCTGTTATGTAAGTCAGAGAAATATGAAAATGTTTCAGTTTATAAATTTTTAAATTCATGATACAAGTATCTAATGGGGATAGATTCTACTTTTATGTGAAGAGAAAATTCTGAAATAATACCAATCAATTTTAACTTTATACTAGGGCATTTTTGTAAGAAACTGGTGAGTTCCAAGGTTCTTGGCAGGAACATTTAGTAGTAAGGACTAATTAAACCACGTGTTTAGTTTTCTTCTTGATTTAGCCTGAATAAGATCATGATTGGAAATATTTTAATTGGCAGAAGTTATTCCAGGACATATGCAAACTAGCAAATGGCAAGACTGCATTATTATATCATGTCTGTGTCTAGGTCCTACACTTACCAACATTACTCATTTATTTGAAAGGCGGCAATCCCCATCATTACTTACTTTTGTCGAAAGGTGGCAATCAGTAGGTAGGTGCATAGGTTCATATGAATGGGAGTTACATGCATACTTATTTGTAATGGGTAACTGTATGTGTGTGTGTGTGTAGGATTATTTTATAATATATACAACACACTCTCTATCTAAAAGGATCACATGTTGGGCCTACTTTTGTATAGGAATCCAGGGTCTCAAGAAGATTTTAAACTTCGCTGGTCTCCCTTACACACATGCCTCAAGAGGGGGATATAAAAATCTAACTTAATATTAATTTAAATTTTAGCCATACATATTTCTTTCTGTGTACCTTAATTTCAAATATCACTCTTCTAAATATCAGTCTCATTCCAATGATTTAATACATTAGGTATAGGCAAAAGAGTACGATCAGTGAGATTTTTTCTATGCCCTTACTATATTATAAACATACAAAGCCCAATAACCGTATTGCAGGCATATATGACAGTATAATAATTCAGCAACCAAGGAATATTTCTAATTTAAATAACTTTAAGAAAAGTTAATTCTATTTATATATAATACCTTGTTAACAGATTCCTAACAATACAAAAAATTACACAGGAAAATAATAATGATAATTTAAATGACAAAAAGAATTCATTATTTAATTATTTGTGTCAATTTTCATTTATTTATTAAATTTACATATAACAAGCAAAGATCAATTTTGGCATAAATACCGACTGCACATCAACCAAGATCAATATCAAATGCAAGCACACATACTCTTCTTGTTTCGATGTTTTTTCCATAAACTTTTGCAAAGAAACAAATCCCATAAAATAATTTACCACCTCAAAAACTCTGAAATTTTAATATCATTGAAACTTAAAAAGAAGATATTTGAAGATTAAGGACAACATAGCCATTTAATGGCTTAATTCAACATACATCTAACAATGCAAATTGCATTTTTATATGGGAGAAGCTAACTTTTTTTCTTTATATTACTTTTTTAAAAAAATGTAACTAAGAAGCAATCAATTTTATTATTAGCAATAATTTTTTTAAAATTTTACTAGTCAGCAAGTTCTGAATTTAGCATTAAGCGTCTTTTTAAATTTATGCAAAAAGATGCAGATTTAAAAACCACAGCAATCTGATACTCTTTAAATAAGTTCTTATGTTAAATGTTAATGTTTCACAAAATGTATCAAAATACAACAGTGGCCTTACAAGGCCCTCAGTTACCAGGTGTTTTCATTTATTTTCAAAGTCAAAATGACATTTTCATTTTTCCTTACAAAATATGCAGCATTAACAAATTTATATTACTTGTAATTATAATTTTAAGATATTTTTTTAATTCAATAACTATATGCAATTCTAATATTCTACAAGAAATGTAGTTTAAATTCTAATAATTAAATTTTGTCTGCATAAAAAAAAATATTTTTCTGTTTTAATAGTCTCCCTGGTTTTCAAAACAAATTAAAAATCAGTGACAAAAAAAAACTTGATGCATATTAGTTGAATTGTATTAAAATAATTTGAAAAGTATTTTTCATTGAATAAATAAATAAATAGTATGATTCTTTATTATCAAGATGAAAAGTAATGCTTGAGCATTCAGAAATTTACAGGTGTTATACTTTGCCTTCAATTAGAAACATTTGAGAATCACATGGAATATTTGTATTGCTATGTACAAGAAGTTTGATAAGTAAAGGTTGAAATTTTCTTATGTTTTACCTTTTCTGGTTGGGTTTTATTTAGAAATTTCAAAATATTTTTAAAGTTCTTTTCAGATAATTTTTAGTTAATGAAATTCTATTATTCTTAATTGGTACTTCTTTTTACAGCTTTATATTATAATATAGTTCTTTTTATTACAAACTGGAGAGAATGATTTCTGCAATAACAAACACTTCATTCTGCAATAACAAAAACTTCAAGTCTTTAACAATTTTTAATTTTAAAAAATTTAACTATATATATTACACAAATCTGCAAATGTTGGAAAATAAATATGGTTAGAAAACTTTGGAAATTTCATCTAAAAATGGGAACATTTAATTTTAAACCCTGAACAGAAATGTTATTTGACCCCTAGAGAGTGGTTTATAAGTTTTTACAAGTTTCCTTAAAAAACAAAACACTTTCAAAATAAATTAGATGTCTTTATAGAATTTATAATAATAATCAGGATTAATTTTTATATCAGCCATGTATACTTCAGGATATGCAAGACTCATTATATGCTTAATTTATTTAGAGCAGTGGCTGCCAAACTTTAGAACTTCATGGGCATCTAAATCTAAAATTTTATATTTGGTGGACCACTATTATGATTGTTATTATATGGTAGACCACTGTAACTGTGGTCTACCATATAATGTACAATCATATTTGATAGCTCTATTAATTCAAAGAAAAAAATACTCAAAAGGAGAGTCTCACTCAATTTTCATTGGACTGTTTATTTACTCGTCTCGTCTCAATTTGACTTCTCTCTTGTTGGAATCTAAAGATACAATGAATGACTATGGGCGCTAGAGGGCATTTTACATTCTCATACATTACACTGAACAATATTAGTGGTCACTTATTTATGTCCCTGTTTTCATTGCCACATCACTGAAAAGGAACTCCACAAAAACTGGCAATGTAAAACAATATCAGTAAACTAAAATATTATGCTGCTAATTTACTGTGGTTACCAACTCTCACTTTCAAATGCCGCTAGATATACTGGTAAAATCAGCTAAAAAACTACTAGAGTTAGAAAGAGTTTTGCTAAAAAAAGTAAATGAAGTTTATGAAAGTATAATAAATATTCCATAAGATGTTTTGTTACTTATCATTTTTGAAACTGAATCTTTATGAAAATAAAAATGACTAGCTGGTATACCCGTTCTTCGCACGGGTGAACTGAAAAATTAAACAACACAGAGTGAAGGAAAAAGAAGTTTTTAATGAGTTAATTTTATGTGAATTGAAAATTAAACAAAAAAAGCTTTTTGCATATCTCAGCTAAACAAAAAAAGAAAGAAAAAAAACACCTTTGTTAAATTTTAACTATGTAGATCTAATAGCCGATAAAAAGGATTTTTTAAATTTATAATTCCTCGTAACACTCTTGAGGGTCAATTTTTCAAAATACCTTCCTAAGCTGATCTCTGCTCAGCAAAAGTAACACATTCTTAAAAGTTTTGGGTAATGAACACTTAAAGTAGTGTAAATAATTTATATCTGAAAGTGTAATACATTAATATTACTTTCTGCTGTATTTATTTTATTTTAAAATTGTAATATTCGCAAGCAACGCCGTTTCTTAAATTATAATGGCGATTCAATGAAAAACATAGCGAAATGTTAACGATAGAGTCAAGTTGGCAAATGGCTAGCTACTTTTCCTAGCTCAAGCTTTATTAGAGCTTTGTAAGACCCGCCGTGTAGGGGAGAAATGCACTTTTAATACTTTATCCAACCGCATAATGATTTACTGCAGGTTTTTTCATACAATTTTTTTTTGGATCACTACATGTACCAATTAAGGGATATACATAAACAAAATATTTAATCCGTTAGAGCTAATAAATTAATTAAAGATATTCCACTGTAAAATTAATTATGTACACCGTTCACTTAAAATAAGTAGTCAAATCATTTTCCAAGGTCTTCATTAACAGACAAAACCATAAGACACTTAAATTTTGACATTAACTATTTTTTTGCGACAAAAATAATAATCTTTGCAATCCGCTGAAAACGCAATATCTGCTACAAAACTTTTCGCCTTCCCCACTAAAATACTCATCATAGAACCCATGCTGCCATATATCTTGGAAGAGTGGATTTCAAAGAATATTAAAGCTAAGTATTGGTAGAATATTCCAGCTAAGTTGGTGTGGTGTGGTAGTTAGGAGAAGGGGGTACCCCAGCTCAAGTATCGTTCCCGTCACACTTGACCATTGTTCAAAATTACATGGTCCGTCTCCAAAAGCCCTCGTGTAGCTGAACAGTGCGTTAATATTCACTCACTGCAAAAAATACAGTGCAGTAGTTATAATTAGTTTTGTACTTAAAAATGCAATACCTGCATATTCAATTAAAATTACAGCGTTATAATTAACTACTAACCACAAAAAAATTATGAAAGTTTGTCCAAATGATGTAGTGTGAAAGAGAAAGTTTATTTACTTTAAGTACCAGAAGCAATAAAAGTAGTTATTTTGAAAATAGATCAACTTCTAACTACCAAATGTGCATAATAAAATCATAAAAAAAAACATTAAAATAAAGAGAGATTTATAACAACCTCTCCCTTTAAAACTTAGTTTTATTCTGAAATAAAAAAAATAGGCATTATTCTGATCACAGGAATTAATTAGAAGCGATTCCCTTGCGTAGCCAAAACAAAAAGAGTTTTTCACAAATAAAAGATAGATATATGCTGACGTGGGCTTTTTTGCTTGCTGATGGCAGAATTTTTTCCTTCTTACTTGACAAATAGCATTATATTTTGGACACTTTTTACAAATTTTTATAAATTATAGCCTATGTGTTATTCTGATGTATCAGCTATATTACTGTAAAGTTTCATTAAAATCCATTAAGTTGTTTTTGCGTGAAAGACCCACAAAGATTTTCACAAACTTTCACATTTATAATATATATTAGATATCTTAGTTTTTTTTTCTGTGTAGACCAGAATAATTCTTTCATGAACCATTGGTTGGTAACTGCTGCTTTAGAGAACATTTAGAGGAATTCATATTTTATACTTGACAATATATTTATACCGTATTTTCCTGTATATAATCCGCAGCGGCATATTATCCGCAAAGCCTTTTTTTCGAGTAAAAAAAAAAACATTGTATAATTCGCGGCAGTTTTTAGGCCAAATAATCCAAAATATAAACTGCCGATAATGAATGTCATAAAGACAAAAAATACACAATATAATTGAAAATAGAAGTAAGAAATTGTACAGGAAAAAAAATTTATTATGAAATGCCTATTCAAATATGTATGATAATATTTTTTACGATAATCTCAATAAAACAAAAAAATTCTTTGCTACTGCCATCTATGTTTTGAGTTGTTAAACAAAACATTCCATGCGGAAAAAATCTTTCTTTTTTTTAATTTAGCAAGTTAACAGCAAAAAAATTTAGATCGAGACTGCTTCCCCACTGTCTCTTTCTTTTAAAATCCTTTTATTTATTTCTTCCTCTAATTCTGGCCAATGAGGTTTACCAAAATGATCGGCACTTTAACATCAATCACAATTTTCGAAGTTTGTCTTGTTTTTTCTCCACAATTCGAATATTCAATTCATCAACGTTGAAAAACCTTGCAGCTTCCTGATTTTGGTAGCCTTTTAAGTTTGTAGTGTAACTTAACACTTTCGCTTCAACTTGATGAAAACTTTCGAAGGACTTAATAGCTCTAGTCAAGAGAGAAAATTGGAAATGGCGCCAGCGACTAATAACTATTTTTTCCTTCCAAGGAATCGAATTCGTTTTTGAATGTAATTGGACAAAAACTAGTTATAGCTGAAATACGTTATCCGAGTCATGAAAGCGCCAACTGTTATTTATTTTATAAAACATAAACGGCATTTCTTCCAAAACTTTATTGTTCGCTTTTCTGATGGAGAATGTTTTTTCTCAGATAATCCGCGGCGGCGTATAATACGCACAACGAAATTTGAAACTTTTTTAACACATAATCCGCGGATCATATACAGGAAAATACGGTATATATGCATAAAACACATATTATGAAAAATACACTAATTAAACAATTTAAAAATTGATTGAAATCCTAATATTAAAAAATACTATTTTAAGTACATTTTATTAAGCTATCAAAAGAAAAAGAATGTTTGTAATAATTAATTTTAAAAATCCTTACCTAAAATAACTCTGCTGCACTCACTAGACTAGTTAATGAAGATGAACATATGGCCACAATGATTCAACCTATATCAAAGATAAGAAAGTCGATACCATTCTCATCACTACCAAGGAAATCAAAAATATAATGTATTAGAATATGTAAACATGTAATGTTAATAATATGTACAATATATGCTTTTGATTCAAAAATTAACTGTCATACAGGATTCTAACTTCTTGCATAAAGACAAAATATGCAACATTTTTCAAGAGCTTCTGAATTATAAAGACAAAACTAAGCAAACTCTGTAAGAGAGGAAAAATCTTTAGATAAAAAACTGTTTTATTATCAGAAAAGGCTTCGTGAGCAAATTTTTCGTTACATTTCTTAACTAATACCTCTGAACTCTGAGTAACATTGGTAGATTTTTATGTATACATATGACAATAAGTAATCTACACATGAACTAATGACATACAGATCGAAATACGTTTTACTTGAAAAGGTTTAAGGCAAAATATTGGTTAACATGAAATTATAAAACGGTCCTGACAAATTACTATGTATTTTTTTCCCTCTTAACACAAAAATATTTCCCTTCTGAAAATGACGAAAATACGGAAAATACCAGCAGTTTTACTGATTCATTGGAAGAATTCATTGCAGTAGAAGATGATAATGAGCATACAGCACCTATTAAGGCAGACAAAAATAATTTGGAGTTCGTTTGAAGCTCAAAAAATACCATTGACGCAAAGACGAAAATGAATTGAATATGCAGTTCTTATTCCCATGTCATCTGAAATGAGGAACATTATGAAAAGTATGCACAATTATTTAGACGAACATTCCAATCCTAAAATGAACAACAAAATGGATGACATTGCACAATTTGTTGCTAAAGAAGACAATACAAGGAAAAATATCAGATTAAGGTTCAAAAACTCAATACATGTTTTGTTTTTCAAAAAGCTTGAAAATTTTGTAATAAATTTGCTTAATTCTTGTGAATGTTTTGTTTATTGATTTTCATTAAGTACATGCATAAATACATATCTATGTAAATTAAATGTACTCCAGTAAACATAAATTTGATGAATATGTTTCATTATTTTTTTTTAAATATCCTTTAACACAAAAAACTATATCAATCTCCTCAGTTTTATGTTAACCAATTTTCACTGCATTTAAATCAATATGCTCTATCCTTTATAACTATTTTGTCAATAAGAATTCTTCCTACCTTATGTGTACGCTTTGACTTTGATGGAACTGTAGAATCACTGATGAGATAGAATGAGATGAGAGAGAGCCTAAGAGGGGAATGTGTGAATTTTTTTTTTTTTGGAAATTGGCCCAACACAACCCAGAACACTAATATGCAAATTCTATGAAATTTTGCTTCCTATATAATTTTAGATATTTGGAATTTGTTACACAAATTTTTATTTCTAACAAAATTTATTTTATCATTTATGAGCAGAAGAGTACACACACGCTGTAAAAGCTGATAAGCCATTTATTTAGGCTATTTCATAAAAATTGTAAATAAGTTCAAAATTCTTCATCGGGATATAGATTACCAAAGTATTATTTTTATATGATTACAAACACACAAATAAATCTATAAAATGGTATTTTAAGCTCTTTTAGTAGTATAATAATTATAAACAAATGTACTATTATATTCATTCCAAACAATCAATCACATAAAAAATATTCATGTGAAATGTTAGTAGTTTTTTCTGAATTAAAAATATTATGTTTGCATTCAAAAAGTTTTCATTTTTAATGTAACATTTTAATTTTCAAAATCAGACTAAAATCTAATGAAGCACTCATGACAATATTAAAAAAAATAACAATAATGTTTCCATAAAGCATATGGTTTTTTAAGATTTAATTTTTTTATCATTCAATGTTCCATTTTCTTAGAACAAGTAGAATGGAAATTTATACAAGTTACTTTTCTAAATATTTGCTTAAATTTTATGTATTATCAACTATTTTGATTCCTATTATCAGCACTTTTTAAGTGCATAAAAATAATGCATATAAATAATTAAAATCCATATTAATCATAGAGTTTATTCGAAGTAAATTATACGCAATGCTCTGCCCAGCCTTCCCTTTGGACAACATATTCTGCATTGCTTGCCTTCTGAAATCCAATGCTCACTCTTCTTACATGTTTCTTCATATTTTCTTTGAAAAAAAAAACCTCACTTACTTCCTGTCTTACAAGCAACACTGAAATTCTTCATCTTGTATCATTGCTCTATATCAGGGGTGGTCAACCTTTATGGGAAGAGTGCCACTATTTGATAAATAAACATGCCACTTTCAACTTTTCCAATAAAAAAATGTGCAAAACTGAAAAAATATAAAAATATTTTTAAGCTTATTATGGGATTTTTACACAAATAGCACATTTTTTAATACAAGTCTATGCAGTCGAAATTTAAAAATAATATAATAAATAAGATGAAAGTACAAACTTAGGTTTTAATTTTAATAAACTTTTAAAAGTATAAAATAAAAATGAGTAACTGGAATTCATTTAATTCAAAATGATTACTAAATGTTCAGTATTTACTTAATGTAGCTTTTTGAATTACAATTTTTTTACCAAGTCATCTATATTAGGATTACCTCTTACAGATGCTAACAAAATTAGGTTATTATAGGTGCACATCAGCTAGTTTTGAGTGATATTTATTCTATTGTGTTCATAGCAGAAAATATTTATTTACAAACATATTTTGATCCAAATTTTGAGGCTTTTCTGTCTGAGACAACTTTACTTCAATAAAATTGTAAAAAATAGTTATTTATAACCTTTTCAAAATTTTTTAAATTTTTCAGTAAGTTTTTGTGAGCTATTGTTACAACTTCACAGTGTCACACTATGGCATGCATGCCGTGGGTTGGCCACCCCTGCTCTATATGTCCTGAAGCTAAAAGTAGAAGGACAACAAAAGAAATGACCTTTCCAAGAGATTATCTTCTTCTCTTTCAAAAAGTAATAAGATGAAGAAAGCTCGATAAAATCATAGGAGAGCCCACACCCTTCGCGCCAAACAGGAAAAAGCGCCAAGCGAAACCGACAATGGCGGCAAGTGAATATAGTGGGATAAGGTGGATGCATAATGAAAATATATGTAAGCAATACAGAAATTTAACATTTAAGATAAAAAATATAAAAACAGCAACTTACTTTCTTATTGCTGATCTTTTCCAAGTGGAGGGTACAGCATAACAACCGATTTTAAAAAATCCTTGAAGGTCTCATCGCTGAGCGAATGATCGTGTGAGTGCCGCCATATATACTCAGCAGGGTAATGGTTGAACATGCCTTCGGTGTAGCTGGTATGCTTTCCAAGAAAGCGTTTTATTGCCAACCATGTACCCTCAATTGAATTTATATGAGCACCAGTATCAGGATCCTTAAAACATACGCTATGATTCACCTCCTAAATGCTTAAAACCCTCACCTGACAAACATTTATACAACTTCCAACAATCGTACTTCCAGGCAGGACCTGTTCTTTAATCACACACAGCAATTCGAATTTCATCTGTCGTTCAACCACTCGAAAAAAACATCTATTAATTCCTCTTTCTATACCTCCAAACACCCATTTTCCATCCACAGGCTTGCCTTTCCATACTTCATTTTCCCAAACTTGCTCTTGTCAATTTCAACAATAATTACTCCAATTCTCCCACTATCATTCACAACCATATTCATACAAACCTCTCAACAAAACACAAAGCAATCAATAATTGTATTTTTATTCAATTTCAAGTCATTAACAACCCAATCTTTCATACATCTTACAAAACAACATTTTAGTGTTACACACAAAATAGCAACTTACTATTGGAAAACCACGAATTCTTTCTTATACTTCTGCAAACATTATGCGTATTCACACCTTTTTTTCAACATCTCCATTCAAATCAATCCAAAGCAACACTCTCATTCGTATAATCCCATTTGCTCATTACAGTTAGGACATTCTTAACTCAAGCAATCAATCATTCCCTCATACACCATTCAATCTTTTTTTATCTTTCACATTCAACGTAGTAAAAAATTTTAAGTTGTATTCACTTAAAAACGCAGCCATACTTCCAGCCCGGCACCCAACAATAAAATGAAATTCGAAATGCCCGCCGACAAAATACGAAAATGCTAGAAATAGCTAGGGTTACCATATTTACTGTTTTAAAGTAGAGTTACTAAGATGGTGCAATTATCGACAATCAAAATAATCCGCGCCAAGGGTGTGGGCTCTTCTAGGACCAAACCAAAAGCTCCAATAATAGTAAGAATTCAAGATTCAGAAATAATATATATTTTATGAAAAAATTAAAGGGGCAAAATGAATAGTTAATTGAATAAATACAATTCCCCCTCCTTTTTAGACACACAGTTCTCTGAATATAATTTTTTTTGTGTGTAGCTTACATTTCAAGCAGTTCTTAATCAACTGCTATTATTCAGTAATGACAGTTTTGTATGATTTATTTAAATGTTATAAATAAAACATACATACCTTTGCAATTATAACATATAACCTTTCCTTCTTTTTGGAAAAAATGTACGGCCCTTAATCTGCATTTGTATGGTATTACTTCTGATGCTGTAATAAAAAAAAAGTAGTCATAGTAAGATTTTATAAAAAAATTAGTTCTCACATTAGAATTTTAACAAATAAAATGTAACTTAATACTTTTCCAATTTGTTTTATTACCAAACAATGCTTTAACTAAAGCTCACGTATTTTTGTCACATTCCTTATAATAGCAACTCAGTAGGTTTAAGCAAATGTAAATATTTAATCGAATGACATGAGTCAAATAGGGGGAAAACATTATAAGTTAGGAGTGATTGATTGATTGATTGATTGATTGAAAGGTTGAAGGGGATATA
>BMAU01015163.1:0-27634 GCA_019973935.1 Trichonephila clavipes | reverse complement strand
GGTTAGCCATAATTTGATTCATGGTGATGGGCTTGTTCTTAAAGCAATTCACACATTCATGAATAATTCTACGACAGTTATTTCTGCCATTGAGTGGCCAGAATTTTGACGAACAAGATATAAAAGTGAGTGGGGTCCTGCATGCAAATATTTTTATGATAATGGCTCAATATAATATCAGTTAAAACGTTTCTACTAGGTAAAATCATGGGAAATTTAGCCTTCTCATTTAAATTTGAATTGGCAAGTCTGCCTCCTACTCTAATGATGTTGCTCTCATCAAGAAACACATTAAGTGGAGTTAATTTGCTCTTCATAGGAATAGGCTCACCTGCCAACAATTTGCGCATTTCTTCATAGAACTCCCTTTCATGCAATGAGTGGATCAGCCAGTTCTCAGCATGACTTACCTCCTGTGAAGTAAGAGGTCCCTTTATCTTTGTAATTCTGGTTCTGCAGTTGTGTATGAATCTGTAAAGAAAACTTACAACACGAATTAATTTTACATAGTTGTTTGAAATATCAATAATGTTTTCAAGGAAATTGTTCTTAGTCACTGTCAATGTCAAGGAAATGTCCTCTTTTGGATTTGAGTTCTTTCTCATTTCCGTTAAATACACCCTTTCTGGGATCGCTTCATCTAGTCCTTTGGTCTGGAAGTCAATTTGAAGTAGTAGAAAAGAGGATCCATTCCACCACTTGGAGTTGGTTGTAAGAGCGTCTACGCTGATTCCTCTAGTAAGTAGATCTGCTGGGTTGTCCTTGCCGGAACAGTGGAACCACGAGTTAGGATCGGTGAGGGATTGGATTTCGCGAACCCTGTTCGCAACAAAAGGTTTCCATCTATGGCTTGGACCTTTGATCCAATGTAAGGTGACCTGAGAGTCCGTCCAGAAAAAGTCTCTGGTTGAACACTTCTGATCTAGGCTTTTCTTGACTTCCTTCGCTAAGCGTGCAGCAAGCAGAGCGCCCATCAGTTCCAATCTAGGCAGGGATAACCTTTTCAGAGGTGCAACACGGCTCTTGGATGTTACAAGATCAACGCTGACTCTGTCCTTGTGCTTGACTCTCAAGAAGGCGGCTGCTCCATATGCTTTTGACTGGCATCGGAAAAGGTATGGATTTGACTTCACTTGAATCTCCACTGGAATCGAGGATCTTTCGCGGAATCTTCAACTCTGATAAAAATGGAAGTTCTAACCACCATTGTGACCATACTGCATGAATATCTGGCGGTAGCTCGTCATCCCAGGATAACTTCCGTAGCCAAAGTTCTTGTAATAGGCATTTGAGCCTAATTGTGTAGGGTGACAAGAACCCAACTGGATCGTATATTTTCCCAGCTGATTGAAGCACAATTCTTTTTTTGATGGGTTTTGACGTGTCCAATTGCAGAAGTCCTTTAACATCAATTGTAAAATAGTCGTGGACAACATCCCATGGTATCCCTAAAACCTTTGACGAAGGGATTTTAGAACTGTCGTTCGTCCGAGTGACGAGGATGTGTCTCAAGGCCTTCCTCTTCCCAAGTTCTCATCAATGTTTGATCATTTGAATTCCATTTGCGTAATTTCATGCTGGCATTCTTCATGATTGTTTCAGCATCCTTTGATACTTTTAAGGCTTGGGAGATGTCACCAGCACCACTGATTACGTCATCAACATAGAGACAAGTGTCAAGCATTTCAGTTGCTGCTGGATATCGCTCACGGTAATTCTCGATGTGATGCTTAATTGTTGCGGAGAGCAAGAAGGGGCTTACGTTGACTCCAAACATCACACGCTTAAATCTATACACTTGAAACTTGTAGGGATCTCTGTTTGATTTGATCTAATTTCTGGAAACAAAAATCTAACTGCATCTCTGTCCTCGTCACGTAATGAGATTTGCAAGAATGCACGTTCTATATCTGCGGTGATAGCAATCGTGTTCAAGCGAAAAGAAATTATCAGGTGGAATATGTTTGGGTTTAAATTCCCACCTGACCATATACAGTCATTAAGAGATGGTTGTCCATCTTCATGGGAACTTGCATCGAAAACAATGCGCATTTTTGTAGTTAGGCTTTCTTGGCGAAAGGCCGCTTGGTGCGGTAAATAAAATACTGCTCTATCAGTTGGTTTTTCAGTTTCTAGAACCCTTTCAATTATTCCTTGAGATTCATATTCTTTCAAAATTTCGGAATATTGTATGTACAGAGTTGGATCACGAATGAATCTTCTTGTTAAGTATTTAACACGTTTTTCTGCTACGGAAAAATTGTCATTTAACTCTTGTGTATGGCCCTCCAAAGGAAACCCAACTTCATAACGACCACTATTGAAACGTACTGAAGATTTAAAATGTTGCATGGCTTGGTCGTCTGGGTCACAACTAGACTCTGCTTTAATTCCTATTGCTTCTAAATCCCAAAATTTTGTTAAATTTCTATCAACCTGATCTTGGATGAAATTGCAAAAATAATAGTTCGATGGTTCGTTTTGAATGGAACCTGTTACAATGTAACCAAATACGGAGTCCTGCAATATTATTGAATTTTCATGTAATTTTATTTGTTTACTTTTTAATAATTCATAAAATATTTCACCTCTCAGGAGAATATCAATTGGTTTCGGAATATTAAATTCCGCATCTGCATATCTTATATTTTGAGGCAATTTTATTTTTGTTAAATCCAATGGCTGTGTAGGAACGCATCCAGTAATTTTAGGGACTATGAGAAGGTTAAGTTTTCTTTTAAATGAACTTCCGTTCGAAATTTCAGCGGAAATTCTTTTCCTCACTGAAATGCAAGCTCCATTCAAGCCTACAATAGTTGAATTCATAGAGTATTTTTCCAACCCGAGGAAATTTGACGCTTCCAAGCTACAAAGGCATTTTTGGCTCCCTGAATCGAGGATCGCGTTCATTACAAGCCAACCCCCTGTCGCATTCTGAACTTTGACCTTGGCGGTCGAAAACAAAATGTATTTCTCCCCAACCTCATTGTAAAGACACGTCGCGGTTTGAGGGTTTATTACAGTGGCTGGACTCAGGTCATAAATGACCCCTGATGAACTCTGTGGAGAGGGGAGGTTTCTGTTTTGGTGTGGTTCTGATATCGGTCGGGGCACACTTGTTTTGCAAAGAAGAGAATTGTGGTTCGCATTACAAACCCTACATTTCCTGTTCAGTTTTAAACAGTTTTTAATAAGGTGATGGCCTAGACAATTTAAGCATAGGTTTAAGGATCTCACTTTGTTGCTTCTTTCTTGAACAGACATCTCGTGAAACATTTTACACTTAAAAATTGGGTGTGTCTCTAAAGGACATAACGGACAGGTTTTTTCATTGCTTTTCACGACCAATGATCTGAATTTTGGAGAATATTCGTTCTTGTTTTTCAACGAAGAATTTCTTTGTACGTTTTCTAAGGCTTGGCTCCTTTTTATTAAAAAGTCTAAAAAATTATCCCACTTAGGCAAATCATTAGAATGTAATTCCATTTCATATTGTTTACGCGATTCATCATCTAGATGTTGAGTTATAACAAAAATTAACATTGATTCACACAAAGCGTTAGGTTCTAATTCTAGTTATTTTAAGGCTCTAAGATGACTCTGAATTGAATCTATTAAACTTCTGAGATGAAAAGCAGATTCAAATTTTATTTTGTTAGGATTTAAAAGTTCAGCAATATGACTATTTACAATTAATCTTTTATTTTCGTATCTACCTTCTAAAGCTTCAAATAAAGATGAGTAAGAATCGTTTACTGTTTGCAATTGTTTTGCATGGCCTTTCAGGGCAGATTGCAAATAATATAGTTTTTGCGAGTCTGATAAACAAGCGTTATCATGAATTAATGATACAAATTGGGATTTAAATTGCAACCAATCAATATATTGTCCCGAAAATTCCGGTAAATTAATGGATGGCAGTTTCACATTGTAATTAGCAAAATCATTTTTCACAGATAATTCAGAGGTATCCACATTAGAAGATTCAAGTAAGGTATTGAGACTCACCTCTAAATTATCTGCGTCCACTTCCATCGTGTCCAAACTGGCCTCGAAATCCATGAGCTCTTCATCCGAAAGAACCCTGTAGCTTTCGGTCCGAAGTTTGTCTATTTTTGCTTTCACTTTAGAAAGCGATGCGAGTTTAGTTCTTATTTCAACTTGATTCAATGGTGAATCCACATTTTCCAAGGAGTTTCTAATGCGTGTGATCTGACCGAGCAGATGTGCTTTCCTTCTGTTAAACACGGTGAGTTCTGATAGTTCTTTTGGAGCCATTTTGATTTTTGGCTCGGGCTCGACACCGACCACAAAACTGGGTGAGGTCGATAGCTCTGATTTTAACCACAAATGGTGTGGTTATTCTAGAAATGTCTAGAACGGATTATGAGCACACTTTGAGTTATGTATAACTTGACTGCTCAAGCAAAAGGCGTGGACTGTATACTTTAAAAATGTTTGTTTATTGAGGACGGTAGGTACGTCCGCTCCGTGGATGTATTACAAGCATACTGACGAAATGTAAACAAGGAGGACTACTAGCGCCCTCTGCACATGCGGGTCGTAACAAATTGGTACTTCTTTCTCCTAACTTCCCCACCAGTTTAAGGAAACAAAGAATGGAGATGGTAATTATCTGGTTTTTCTTATTCTTTTTTGAGAAAAGAGGGTTGTTTTCTGCAGTTTTAAATTCTTCTTTTCTGGTTCTAATCATTTTGTTTTGCTTTTATGCCCATTTATAATCAAAATGGACCACAAAACGTTAACTTATGTCAAATATTTGCAATTAACAGTAAGTAAAAACAAATATTAATGTAAAAAATTCTTGTTATGTTTCATGCTCCATTTATCACACCAAAATATCTTTTTAACTATCGGGTTTTTTTTAAAAGTCACATTAAATTCAAACAACTTACTTATTGTTTAGTTGTATTCCTGAAGAAAAAAAAGGGAGTTCTTAGAATTTAAAAATTCTCAATCAAGCTGATATATTTATAGTGAGTACTAAAAATTTAAGGATGAGAAAAAGAGATTCTGTGATCTATGATGTAAATGAAGCAGTGGTGTTGGAAGGTGGGTGCATCCAACACCGGAGGGGGGTGAACTCTGAGGAGGGTGACAAAAAATTACTGATTTTGAATTAATGAGCCTTTTTGTGACAAAAAATAACATCAAATAACTTACATGTATCTTTACAATTGCTAATTGAAACGAACTGATGGTGAATGATGTAATGAGCTAACATTGTTGTGTGTTGCCTTCTCATTTATTTTGAACTGTCCTGGTGCTCAAGTAAACAAAACAACCAAATATTATTCGCCCCAAGTTGTTTTGTGCAACAAAATATTTTTAACTCGAACATCGTAATAATGAAGACAGTGTGGAAACATTTTAGACAATCGGGTGGATAGTCATTGTCCGCTTTAGTACTGACCAAAAATAAACGAGTATGTCTATCTCGCAGTCTATCCGTTACTCTTTACTTAAGAGCAGGACAAGTATACTTGTTGTTGGATATTTTACGACTGTTCTACGTGAAAAAAAAATGGACAATATCTTCCAATCCTACTGTCTAAAATGCTATCGCCGTATTCACTGTTAACTGAACCGACAGTCAAGGGGAAAAAACGGGGTTTTGCCAATGTTTAGTTCACCGACTCCGGTTAATTCTCTACTCCCGATTCAGGTGAGGAAATTTTGACCGGACTCAAAGCTAGGTTAGATTTAATCTCGCTAGTGCCATAACTTAGGGTCCGTAAGCTCAGTCACGGCCTATTTTGATCTCGTAAAGTTGCAAACTCGAAGCTGAGTAACCGAAGTTAACAAAAATAAAAGTGAAACGAAGTTTCAAATTGCGGTTTGCTTTCAATAGCCACTATAATCACAATTAACTGTAACAACTGTCAAAGAAAGAAAACCAGTTTTCGCCGTAAGTTCGTTTCACTGTTGCAAGTTCAATTAGAAAATTCTAACCGGGCTCAAATAAGGCTATCTTAATTGGCTATGCCACATTACCGACCCCCTAAAAAGAAGTAAGTCACTTGACCAAAGGAGCGACAGGTTTTTCCTGTGGTTGTGACCATTATTTTGCTTTCCATTTTGTGTGCTTTTAATATCACTGTGAATTCTTGTTTAAACGTGTATTTACAAAAAATCTGTATTGAGATGCTCAAGATAGTCTTGGCTCAAAGCTCGGTTAGATTTCCCAACGCTTCCTCTGAAAACAGTTTTGAACAATAAGGATGCAAACTCGCAGTTAAGTAACCAAATTTAAACAAACAAAATGAAAAGAAGTTTTCACTCACGGTTGATCTCGTTTACTAAGCTCCAAGTTTCAGAGCCTGATTCAATTAGAGGTGAATACAGCGGTTTGAGAATAAATTTATGACGGGGAACTCCAATTTTCTTCCTTTAACCACCGGTTTAATTAACGGTGAGTACGGTGGTAAAATAACGTACCGGTCCTTGGGTTGAAAAACACTGCTCTATATGATATAGGGATGGATATATGGATTGTAAATCCTTGATAATCATTAAGGAACTGATAATTAATGATATTTTCATATCTCTGAAAGGAAGTGGTTGTAGTTTGCAAAATATTCGTGTTCTTATCTGGAAAGAGAAAGACAGAACGAGATATTATAAATAGGGTCAGGTGGGGGAAAGTGGAGGTAAAATCAAGCTTTTTTAGAGAAGGTCCTAAAATCAAACTATTAAATTTATTTTAATGAAACTTTTGATGCATTTTATATACATTGGATTCATATAGATTAAGAATGAAGCATAGCCATTCAATCTTGTTAGAACGCTTTCTCACAATGATACATTTGAAAGAGCATGTTTTGATCCCCCGTTTACCCCATGGTGGGGGAAAGGGGGGTAGTTCTAAAATTAGCCTATATTTAAATAAAAATATGTAGTTATTCTTTTTGAAATAAGAATACACTGAAATAAATGCGTCTTAATTATATTTAATGGTACAAATGGGCCCAAAAAATTTTTTTTTACATATTATTTAATTAAAGAAATAAAGTCCACGGCTATCAAAATTAGGTTCCCATAGTATGCGGCATATATCGCTGAACTCTACACAATCTTCATTATCAATAGCAGGAAAAGTGTAATAGTCTCCCAATGTTGACTTGGTCAGGTATTTTATGTGGTAAAACTCATTAATTTCTATCACTTGTCCAATGAATTTAGATGATTGACTTCTTAACCGGTACTCTACCTTTTTACTTCTGTAAAACTTTCTGAATCTTTTACATCCTTTTTTTATTATTGAATTTGTTCTTACGGTCTCTTTCTTCATCAGCCAAACTTCCCAAAACATTCCTTTGGTTAAAACCTTACCAGTCTTGCTCTGTTCTCTTTTTAACTTTATCTTTGAATTCTCAATGGATAAAGTTGTATTTACAATGGGGTGGGAGAAAGAAATTGCATAATTGCTTTCTTTAAATCTTTTAAAGAGGAATCGAGATACACTGTGCTTCAGAAGATACAATGGTTGTTGTAAGGATCTGTTCTTGTACTATGTTCTTGGTTGTTTCCTATTTCTGTAATGAAAATACGGTGTTAGATGTCATTTCTGTTCAGAGGATAAATTCCTGATCCTTTAAATCCATTCACTGCATGCTGGTTTTCTTAATATAATATCTTGGCATATTTAAGCAATAAAAGACAATGTAAAAATTAATGTTAATACTAATTTAAAGTGTTGTTGGTACCTACTTATAACATTCAGTTTTTTCTCTATCATTCCTGTCTTCCTAAACTAATTTAGGAATTTACTTTAAAATTATTATTTACTTTAATCTCAATATATGTCTGTATAAAAGAAATAACTAAATATATTAATTTAAAAAGAAAAAACAGGTGTTTTTCAATATACCCCACCCCCTCTTTACGCCATGGGCCCACTTTCTCCACCTGACCCTACTTTCTTTTGAATGTTTGCTTATGCACAAAACTACTAAGCAAAATTTCAAAATTCCGATTTGGCATTTGGACGATTATTTTCCGGAAATGACGATAATGTCAACAAACAAACGTGCGAGTTTTGTTATTGAAAATCTCACATCTTTATGTATAAATGTGTAGCGAATGTATAAATGTGTACGAATTGTGAGAAGATTTTTTTCTTTTATCATTGTTTTAAAAGTGAATAAATTTTAACAATATGACAAATGACGTTACGAAAGAATCCATAAGACAGCGGATATGGTCATACATGGAAGCAAACGATATTGCTCGTTTTCCAAGACCTGTTCATCATCGAATTCCAAACTTTGAGGTTTGTTTATAAATGTCTAAAATCATCTATGTAACATAAATTTTTCAAAACAATTGTCATTGGAACTAAAACTGAATTCCCTTTTAATACCTATAAAGAGGATGAATTGTAAACTATACCATATATGAAGAGAGAATTGTAAATATTGACTTGTGTTGCAAAAAAAAGCAGAATTTCATTTTATATTTGATTACATAGTTAAAATGTAATGATACTCTTTTTTTAGGTGCATTGCTCTCTACTGTAATGTTTTCAATAAAATAAAAAATTATTTGTAAAAGCATAGAATATTGAATTTATTTTATTTTCTCCCAACTATAAGAAATAAATTATCTAAGTATTGTTGGTTTTATTAAATTGCATTCAACTTTAACTAATGAATAAAAAATCTGGTTTTTTCAATGCAAGGAATTTATAAGATGAGAAAATTCTTGAGTGGATTGACAATGCAAGTTAGGAAAAATTATCTCTGCAATAACTTAAGGATAATTAAAATTTTTAATAAAACTAAAATCTATACAAATGTAATGAAAAAAACGTAAATGTACTTTTGGGTGCTAATTGTTTTGTTTTCAGTTTTTATTTTAATGTAAGTTATGTTTTCAGGGAGCTGAAAGAGCTTGTACTAAAGTCAAACAACTAAAGGAATATCAGACTGCTCATACAATCAAAGTTAATCCAGATTCACCTCAAAAGCAAATTCGCTTTTTAATTTTAGAGGTAATTGCATAAGAATGTTAAGAATTATGTTATCAGACAGTTACAGGTAATGTATCTTACATGTTTTTTAAATTTTTATTTATTTATTTTTTTTATTATTTAAAGAAATGCCTGAATAGTATCAACTCTGTACTTTTAAATGGGAAGTTTTTTTTTTTTGAGGTTTGAGAAATAAGTATTTTAGATGTTTAGATTTTGAAACACTTTTTAAAATTATTTATTTAATATAAGTATGAATAAATAAAAAGCTAGATTAATAAAGACCATTGTTGTCCAGTGATTAAAAACATGAACTTTGTAGAACCTAATGGAGTCCTGATTTTATAAAAATTTGTTACTGAATAATGGGAAAATGTTATTTGTTGCATTCAATGGGGTCTAAAAGTTCTCTTATGATATGTAGAACGAACAGAAGAACAATGTGGAGATTAAATGCTTATCTCAGGTCCTTGTTACTAATTTTTAAAATTTCCATGTCCTTCATAAAAAGTCCTCATGGTTTGACCCCTATAAAGGCCACTATCAAATATAGTGTGTTAATGGTTCAAACCATGTCAAAATTGTAATTTCAGGGATTAATTATTTGTAAACAGGAGATTTCAAAGTTTTTTTTTTTTCATTTTACAAGTTGTATTATTTTAATATTCTGGTAAAATCATGATACTGAATGTTAGTTACTGTCCCTTAAATAATTAAAGTATTAAAAACCTTTCTGTATGTTGAAATTCATCCTCATAACATATACAAACTTGCACTTATCGTAAGTCATACCTTAGGAAACGCATGAACACTTTTAGTTTTTCAAATAAATAAATGCTTTCCTGCTAATTAGCATATTTCCACTTAGTAATATTTATATATTATTATTCTTATTTAGTATAAGTTTAATTTTTTTTATTTAGAAAGTATTTAATCAATCTAAAGTTAATTTGAAATATTTTGCAGGATAACAAAACTTTGCTTGTGCCAACACCTTGTTTAAGAAATGGTCTTTTGAATAGAATAACCCCTCCACAGAATGCTAATAAGCATACTTTACACATATGCTCTACTTCTGAGGTAAGTTTATTATAATATATTTTGGTGTTCTGTGGATATTTTCTTTATGAAATATTTAATCACAACAATCTGATTCATCTCAGGCACTAATAATTATTAAAATGATATAGTTACCAATTATCTGCTTCATTGGTAAGAGATAGGTTAGCAATTTTGCATTGTGTCTATTTTGTAAGAAGAAATTTTTAAAAGATATATGATCTTTTCATGCAAAAATACACCCCTTACATTTTTAGTACTGTAAATTAATTCTAAATCTTAGCTGAGTTGAAATGAACAAATAAATTTTTCTGCTAATGAAGAAAGTTGAGGAAAATTGTTTTATATATTTTCTTTCTCACCTCAATATCTTTTAGATATATCAAGAAATCATTTAAAGTGCTCATCCTGAATGTACTTATTTAAAAGTACTGCTTTTATAAAAATATTTTTTTTATGGAAAGTATTTATATTCTTTATCATCAAATTATTTTATACATTTGGAAAACTAGCGTAACATGTATAAGTTGCTTAAAAATGTTTTAAAAGGATATGCAATGTAGGAGTTTTTCCAGTACATTATACAAAAAAATAAAATAAAATCTAAAAGTAATATGAGATTAAGTGCATTTATATTTCCTTCAGTGGATTAACACAACTGATATTTTGTAAATTTATTCTAAGTATGAATGCAATCCTTAATATTTAGTTTTTTACTTTCATTTCATCTTTAAATATTTTTAACTCATTATTAATCTTTTCATTTTTTTGTTATGTATGAAGTGTTGAGCAAAATGGGGGGGTACCAAATTTTTGGTCATGTAGTCTTTTTTTATTTATTTTGCATTTTTGATAATCGTTTGTATTTTTTGCTTGTCAGATTTGCATTGTTGTATCTGCATTTTTAGGGTGTCAAGAATTATAGTGTTAGACTTGGGTTAAACAACAAGGTTAAAATTGATTTAGTAATCCTTGGATCAGTTGCAGTTTCACCAAAAGGTAAATAATCTTTAAAAGACTTAGAGCATTTTTTTCTCCTACAAATGTATTTTATAAAATAATACTTCTTTGTGTATAAAATATAATTATAGAGAGATCTTTGCAGTTTATTACTTCTGTGCAATTCTTACAACTTGAGAACTTTATAAATTAGATAAAGTGTAACCAGTTTAATATTTGCACAAACTATAGTTATAATTTGATTAATTTTTATGTGTTTAATTTTTAAATTCATACTCATAAATACAATTTTTTGGGTTTTTTCAGTGAATATATAAGATTCTCTCTGTAGTTTTTGATTATTACCTTTTGTGTTATTTGATTATAATTTTGATTTTGTCTTATTACTTTTTCTTCTGTGTAGTACATCTGATTAAAATTCAGAGTAAAGAATTTTAATATATTAGGTGGCTAAATATATAGGCAGATATATATTATATACTCGGCACTCAGACATTTTAGATATATGTGTACTAGTAAATCATTATTTTTCAGTATAGAATATGTATGCATTAAACTTTCAATACTATGTTAAAACAATTTGTTGATATTTATGTAAGATTATCTTCAATTAATTTTAAAGAATAGTACTTAAATTTGTAAAGGTTTTTTTTTTCATTTAAAAATTTTGCAATTTTAAATGCAGGTTTGTGCAGTTATAATTCATATACCTTCTTATTATACTGCATCTTTCAAATTTTGTAGCTTTCAAAAAATATTATTATATAGCTTTTCACTGTGATGCAAAAACAAAACAAAAACAATAGACTTTTTTAAATATTAAGTGCTTAAACATTTTATGCAGAAAATTTATTCAAACTGGAATTAAAAATGTTACAATAAGCTGTTCTGTTTACCCTCTAAGTTAGACTATATTTATCTTAGATCATTTTTCTATCTAAAAAATGAATGTCTTCATTTAAGGTAATGTTTTCTTATGTTAAGAGGAAACATATTTGAACAAATTCAAAATAAATATTGAGAAAATTGTTAAATTAAAAAAAAATGTTCATCTTGGTACATTATTGTAGATTTCAAAACTTTTTCTATGAACTTCTCTAATGGACTTTCTTTGAATTTTTAAAATATATGTTCTTAAGTCTCTACATTTTACAAAGACCTATGGTTTTAATGTAACTAACCCTAAGATTTATACTATTAACTCTGAGCTATGTCTCACTTTTTTTTAAAATTATAGTTTTGTTAGTAACTTCCACTAATTATTATATGTAACATGAATATTGTATATTTTAGATTATTTTATTTTAACATTAGGCTTCTAATAATAAGCAAAATGTTTAAGTTTGTGATTTATAGGTAAGTACCAATTTATATATTTTAGGTCGAAGAATTGGTAAAGGCGAAGGGTATGCTGATATGGAATTCGCGATGATGTCTACTATAGGTGCTGTTAATTCTGAAACAATTGTTATAACAGTTGTTCATGACTGTCAAGTCTTGGATTCCATACCTGATAATTTATTTGGTGAACATGATGTTCCTGTAGATATTATTGTGACTCCTACAAGGATAATTAACTGTGAGCCCAAACTACCTAAACCTGATCATATCATATGGTCATTATTGAGTGACGAAAAGATTAGGGAAATACCTATATTGCAGGAATTGAAGAAAATGGAACAGAGAGAGAAACGCAATATTCAAATTAGGTAGCATAGATTGTTCAATGCATTTGAGAGTGAATTAATTATCTTTAAACAGGATTATTAAATTACAAATATGTTAAATTATATAATTACTTGTTAAATTATTTGCTTTAAATGCCTTTTTTTTATTTATTTGAAGAATAAAAAAGTATTTAAAGGTTTGTGTATTCAAAGTGTATGATTGTTATATCATAAATAAAATTAAGCATTGCATTAATCAGAATAAAAAAAAGTTCTGTCTTATTATTTCAAGTATGTTTTCTTTAACAAAGTACATGCTTTTCATCATGTTTACATTTGTAGTATAAAAAGTCGTTTAGCAAAAATATTACATAATTCATACTTGCATTATTTTCATGCATTCTGTATCACAGTTTTGAGCATGTAAGAATATTTAAGAAAATAACAATTAAAATCTGTATTAATTTTAAGTTTATAAAAGAGTTTGTATGAAAACGAGTATCTAAATCCTTGTTTCCCAAAGTAGGTCCCATGTCCCATGGGAGGCAACTTATAATAAATATGTGCCTTTCTTTGCAGCTTCTATTTTAAGTAATTTTTTACAACTTCATTGCACACATGAATTGGGGAGCCATTGAGATAAGGTACATTATGTCAGAAATCAGCCTCAACAGAAGTGATTTAGAGGTACTTTTTCAAAAAAAAAAAAAAAAAAATTGTGGGAAACTTGGGACATTTTGATGATGGAACTATTTATTTAGTTCCTGCATTTATGCAGATCTGACAGAAATTGGAGAAATTTTATTCCATATTTGAACAGAAAAAGGTAACTATACCTTCATTTCCAAATTATTTTGTAGTAAATTAAGAATTAATGCATAAGCATTGTTATCATTGTGTAAAAAAGAAAATGTGTTTATATAAAAATATTTTAATGTATTTCTATTATTGTTTTTGAAGTGAAACTTCTTTAGACGGGAGAGTGAATGAGAAATTTTTCCAGTTTTGCGTTAGGGTGAAAAACCGAACGGAAGTTGTTGTTCCCTCCCCCCATTCCCCCGAATTGTCACCATAGTGAGGAGATAGCGAGCTGGAGGAAAGGGGAGCGGGGACACCACGTGACTTGCGTCATATCCGTGAAAAGTTGATGATTGCCCGCCTGCATCTATCAATGGTTGTATGTGTTGCAGTGTGTGCATTACGGTGTAGACAAAATAGCTCTCGCAGCAAAAGTGTGCCTTTTTGAAATATTTCCTTTGATTGTTGGCTACATGGTGATGTGTTAGGCGGCTAATTTTTTTTTTTAATTTTCATTTACGTTGAATTATTATAATTCGAGTCGGAATGCCTAAATCAAAAGCACAAAAAGGAAAAGAGTTTCGTGAAAGAAAAAAAAAACTAGCCGCAAGTCCAGTTAAATAAAAGTAACCAAAAAGCAGAAAAGTAGTGCAAATTCATCAAGAGTATGGTGCTTTATTATTGCATCATGATTAAATATATTATAAATTAAATAAAACAAAATTAAATTAAATCCATTTCAGAAGGTGAAAATATTAAACGTCTTTATTCGCTGCTCACTTCGTTATTATTTACATTTTCCCAAACTTGTTCTACCGTTGCTAAGGCAATTCATTTAATCCATCATCGGATTCTTTCATTGCCAGATGCAACAAATAAAAAACTAATAATCTGAGCTCACATCTGCTTTCCTTCATTCGTCAATGCCTGCTACTACACAAGTACTACTGTCAAATCTCCATCAGAGTGCATGAGAGAATATCGAGCACGGAAAAAAAACATTGCAAAATACTCCCTTAATGCCGAGTTTAATGACCGATGATGGGAATGCTATTGGGACTCCTCTAATGACAGCACAAATTAATACAGACTTTGTGAACCACCCTGTGTCACACACACACACATCAACAAGTATAGAGCCCTCTAGTACAGAGTCTAGTGCGTGTTGGAACTGATGCATGTTAATCGATAATCAATTCTATCCTACGTTACAAAGACTATGATTCCCATAAAAATGCTCACAAAGAGCGATTCGTTGATAATCCTTTCGGTTCGGATTTGTGATAGATTATGGTTTAGAGATGATTTGAGAACGCCTGTTGCTGAGCACAAAAATATTTTACCGGGAATTAATTTAGAAGACATTAAAGCATGCTACAATTGCCGACAAAGTTTAAGTGGGAAAAGTATACCAAATTTATCAAAATATAATGGTTTTGTATACCCAGAAATTCCAGCACATCTTCCTACTTTGGAATTGATATCAGAAAAACTCATTTTGCGACGAATACCTTTCATGCAAATTAGGTAATTGAGACACGTACACGGCCAGTTTGGAATATTAAGGCAAATAATCAATGTTCCAATATCCGTCAATACAATGGCCAATCGATTGCCGCGGAATGTTGATGATGACTATTGTGTCAATGTTCACATCAAACGGAGGAAAATTCACAGAACTAGTTATCTGATGGCTTTGGTTACTTATAAGAGACATCAAAGGATGGTTGCAATATATAGTAGCTAAGACGTGTTGATTGTCGTGGAGTGACTCCACGGCATTTGTTTTATATGGTAATGAAAACATGCGATTGAGAGTTCGGGATTCGCTTACAGTTGCCTTCAAACACGTCGGTAAAAACGCAAATATTACTCGCCAACAGATTGAATCAGAAGAGTGCATTAACGGCTGCATTGAAAATAATCTAGTTTTTCTGCGAGCGATTCCAAAATCAACCTGTTATTGGTCAGAGCCGAAACGAGATCTCTTCTCTATGATCAGACAACTCGGGAAACCAACTGTGTTTCTAACAATGAGTGCCAACGAAATCGGTTGGACTGGTTTACTGCAACTTCTATACAAATTCGGGCGAGAGATTTCGAAAGAAGTAGCAGCTCAGTTAAAGTGCATTGAGAAAAGCACACTCGTAAACGAAGACGCAGTCACTTGTGCCATCTATTTCAACAGATTAATCAATATATTGATCAATACCTTAGGATCAAAGAAAAATAGTCCATTTGGACATTATCGTGTCATCCATTATTTCAAACGCTTCGAATTCCAGCATCGAGGGAGTCCGCATGTACATATTCTCTTATGGCTCGAGAATACTCCTCAAGATCCACGTGGTGCTGACAAACAGGCTGCTATAGCATTAATCAATCAGTTAATTTCAGTATCATCATCGGAAGCATCAGGGAACACTAAACTACAAACTCATAAACATACTTTCACATGCTACAAAAAAATAACAGCCAGAAGAAAACAGAAATGCAGATTTGAAGCTCTTTTCATGCTATGTAGATCAACAGTTACAAAGGGTGTTTTTTTAGAGGTATAGAACTTTAAATTGCAATAAAACAACGATGTATTATTCGATTGACATGAATTTTTTTTTATTCCAAAGATAATCTTGTGGCATTATATTTTAAATATGATTTCTGGCATAGGACTGCCACGGCTGGCTCGGATGTAGTCCAATCTGGACGTCCAATTTTCGATGACTTTTTCCAACATTTGTGGCCGTATATAGGCAATAACACGGCGAATATTGTCTTCCAAATGGTCAAGCGTTTGTGGCTTATCCGCATAGACCAATGACTTTACATAGCCCCACAAAAAATAGTCTAGTGGTGTTAAATCACAAGATCTCGGAGGCCAATTCACAGGTCCAAAACGTGAAATTAGGCGGTCACCAAACGTGTCTTTCAATAAATCGATTGTGGCACGAGCTGTGTGACATGTTGCACCGTCTTGTTGGAACACAGCTCCTAGACATCATGATTGTTCAATTCAGGAATGAAAAAGTTAGTAATCATAGCTCTATACCGATCACCATTGACTGTAACGTTGTGGCCTTCATCGTTTTCGAAGAAGGATTCCACCAGTCCATAAAACGCACCAAACAGTCAGTTTTTCTGGATGTAACGGTGTTTCGACATACACTTGTGGATTAGCTTCACTCCAAATGCGGCAGTTTTGTTTGTTGACGTAGCCATTCAACCAGAAGTGCGCTTCATCGCTAAACAAAATTCGCTTATGAAAATCGGGAACAACGGCAATCTCGTTTTGGGCCCATTCGACGAATCTACGCCTTGCTTGATGATCGTTTTGATGAATTGCCAAACCAAACTGAGAATAAATGACTTGACAGCTGTTAAATCGGTCGCCATCTTGGAAAGTAATGCCAACTTAAACTTCTATACCTGAAAAAAAAAACACTCTTTACTAACACCAATACCTAAGGTAGATCCTAGCTTTGCCAAATATTCGCGATGTTATAAAAGCATCATGAATGTGTGAACTAGAAAACAATGATTATTCTCACATGGAGACGTTTTATGAAGCAAATCAGGTAAATTCAGATGAAGAATACCTGAATATACTTCAAACAGGGATTACGCGTCCAAGAGTCTTCCTCAAACGAGAACAGAGTGAAAAATGGCAACACATTCAACCCGTTCCTATTCATCTTCTCCAATCCAACACAGACATTCAATTCATGACTCTTGTGCAGCTTACGTAGTAGAATATGTGAATAAAGCAAATAGAGGCATAAATAAACTACAACGTCAAATCATCAAGATCATGTATCAGCACCCCGATTTCGACATTATAGAAATTACAAGGAAAATGAGCATCGATATGATCAATAAGGTAGAAATGACGAGTCAAGAAGCTGCATGGTACTTGCTAAGTGAGCCAATGTCTAAGAGTTATGTACAAATTATATAAATTCCAACGGTTTAGCTTATCGAACGGCAGAGAATTAGGAGAACTCGAAAAGAATTGGAGGAAATGAACTCTGTGAAGATGAATCAACGGATATCTGGAAGGAGAATTGGTTCGATAAGTATGAGAAGAGACCAGAAGAAATGAATGAAATAACGTTGACCAAATTCATTGTTCATTACACTCGCAAAATCGCCACAGACATCTTTGACGGTTGCCGAAATGCACAACAGGAAGCATACTGCGTCAAAAGCTGCATAAAATGTCAGTGATTGATACTGGTGGATTACCATACGAAGTAACTTTAGTTCTCAACAAGTCGTACATCATAACCAACATCGATGTCTCCGATGGGCTAGCTAATGGTGCCGTGGTTAAATCGTGCCACATTGATGTAAGTGATGATGGAACAGCAACTCGTGTTTATTTGAAGTTTCCAGAATCACCAAAAACTGGTCGAAAATGGAGGAGGAAGGTTTCTGCTTATACGGAGCAACATAACATCAGTAGAACAGCTGTACGGATAACACGAACTTCAACTGTTAAAATGAACAACAATAACATGATTTTTGCTAGACGATCCCATTTACCTTTAGTCTGCTTGTGCTATCATTATTCATTAATCTCAAGGTGGTACTTTCAACGAGATTGTTTATGGTTATAATAAAACTCATTCACAGCAGTTGTTATTTGTTGCACTAACTCGAGTGACAAGTATCAAGGGACTTTACATCGTGGCATTGAATAATAATTCAACTTTTTATCATGGAAAAAGAAGAGCAATGTCAACGTTAAGATTACAAGAAAAATTTCGTAGGCGTTGTCTGAATCGTTTGGTAACTGTTGAAGGTATGACGAACTTCATTAGTGGTAGAAGAGGCTTATCACTCTTCTCTTGGAATCGTCACAGTTTATCAGCCCATGTTGCATATTTCACGGACACAGTAACACAACGAGCAAATATCCTACTTCTTTCTGAAACTTGGCTAAAAATTGAAGACTCGTTTTATGTTCCAAATTTTGATTGTATATGTCATTTCAAATGACCTTATGTAAGAACTGGAGGAGTTGCAATGTACCAAAATTCTAATGATGTAACTCATGTCATTACTCCTCATATGGATTTAACGATGAGACAAACTACTTCACTTGCAGTAAATGCCTCAGAAATTGTCGAAATATGTACAGCTCATTACACCATGGAAAATGGGCAAACAATCCTCTTGGTATATATTTATATATCACCAGGTAGTTCTGTCGCAGCTGTTATCACCTTCATCCATAAAGTTTTAGTGCTGTACACACACACACACCAGAGGTTGCTGCAATCATTGGATCCGATGATGATAAAAAGCCGATTATCTTAAGTGGAGACTTTAATGTTAACTCTGTTTCAGAAGAAGCGAAGCCCACTCAATGAATTCTTGAAACGGACACTGAATTTGATAATAAATACTGTCGCTGGAGAAAGAACAACAAGATACGGAACTACGATTGATGCAGTTTTCTCATGTTTTCTTGTTCGACTACAATCGAGGATTTTCATATCCTACTTCAGTTACCACAAACCTATTGTTTCTTGGAAAATGATGATGTAGAAAATTGAATAAAAATATTATTTTCATACAATAAATGAAGTTCGAATTTTATTTGATTGAAATAAGTTCCCCCAGCAGTTTAATATAATTAGATGTATTCCTGCATTTACGGCCAACATCGCCAAAGAAGTTACACTCGCGTGGCGCTCCACGCACAATTTTTTAAGTTTTGAAGCCATCATTTTTGAAGTGACAGGCGCGTTTTGCTGGAGAGTGAACTTGAATGAACGCCACGCTCGGGTTTGTAACATTCATTCGGCTTTTTTCGTCTTTAGTTGGAAATCTTGCTCGTACAAGGTTGTTTGCGACATACACGTCCCTAAAAAGAAAAGGAGGGACGTTCCTCCCGCACTCCAAAACGACATGAAACGCGGTAGTTTCTCCCCTCACCAATACGCCGTTAAAGTAAAGCTCCTAGCTTCGATCTAAGTGGCGATCCCCCTCCCACCTCTTTCTACGAAAATGAATACGGAATTTTTTTCTAATCCTAGTTGAAGCATGATAATGAAACATGTAATATTTTTTAAAAATAGGCTAAGAGAGACAGAGAAATCCTACACTATAAAATTAAACAAAATGTAGAAAAAAGACAAATTTTAATAGAACTAAGTAAATAGTATAATTATCATTAGCATTATGGTAGTGAATTAAGAATAAAAATCTATTTTTTTAAGCGAATCAGAATAGCAATGAACAAATAGCTCTATTAATCACATTACTTAAATATACTTTGAGTCTAAAAAGGAAATTAAAGATTTAAAATAACAAAACTAAGTATTCAGGTATTAAGAAAAAGTTACATTAGATAATTTAAATACAAGAAAACAATATATATATATAATTAAGAAGACTTACCTTGCAGCAGCACTGGATATATTTGTACAAAACTGTCATACAATGACAAAAGAGCTAGTATAAGATAGAGATTATGTGATATAAATCTTCTGATTAAATCCCTTTTTAAAAGGTTTTGACCTAGATTCCTCTCATCCGGATCTACTACCTGTCTTACTATCCCTATGCTTAAATTAATTCATGGATAGAATTTTTTTTTGTTAAGTTACAACCAAAATTCACAAAGCCGGATTGGGTTTTCTGAACAAATTACCTATGGTTTTAAGTGCGAATTTTAAAGTAGATTTTGCAAAAGACAAATCAAATTCTTTAGTTGATTTTTAAAATCAAAATTCAATTTAAGTATGTCAAATGATCCAAATGAAAGCACGAAGAAGTATGGAACAACGCTTGACGGAGTTTTTTTTATAGATATTTAAATAAAATTTTGAATCTTAAGTATTTATAACCTATTTCAGCTACCATAAACCTATTGTTTCCTTCTTAGAATACAATTAATTCAGAAGTATGATTGTATATTTCGCACGAAAATAGTACTTAATGAGTACAGACATATGAATAAATAATTTTATAGACAATACTAATATCCCCTTGTTTTTTATTCACCGAACTAATCCCTGAAAATAACATAAAATTTGAAATTATCACTTATATCGGGTGGTCATAAGCACACACACTTTTTTCTTTCACTTTTAGTTTTATATATTGCGTCAGACTGACTGGAACATCTGCTGATGCACCTCAGGGCCCAAGGTCGCGTATACTGACATGGGCACAGTAGGCCTTCGCCCACATGGGCTGTCGCGCCACTGAGTTAAGTTTTAAGATAGATGTGACTTCTTGGTTGATGGAAGACATGAATTTCTATAATGTGTATTCAAATATTTGCTTACTGCTTAACAATGTGTCACAAATCATAAAAGGACAAATGAACTCTTAATTACTCCTTGTTAATAAGACAAAACATATGAGACGCATTGCTACACGACCTTCTACGGGAAAGGTATACAGTATGAAATAACTATATAGTGTTGCCCAGGGCAGTTTTTAACCTCTCCGGCACCCTAGGCACTTCGATAGCTACGCCCCCCCCTCTCCTTCAGTTCTTACTTTTCCTGTTTTGTTTCGGGAAAAATTTTCCTTTAACTTTCTTACTTTTTTCACTTTTTTTTTTCTGTTTGAATACTCTTTCCATTATCCCCCACCTATGGACCCGCAATGTTATGGACTGACTGTCGTAAGGAAAGATTAGTGGTATGGTTTAGCCACTCTTGTCCATTTCTTACTTAACGGCATCACGGACCACCCACCCTTTTGTATAATACAGTGAATTGGTGAAATCGTTGGCAATAATAGTACTGAGTATACATTACTGTATATGAACTGTTTTCAGCTTGTTGATTGTCATCTTTTTCATCGTTTTATTATCTTTTACTCTTTGACATCCTTATTCTTTATTGAATCACTGTCGTTCTAAAGAGTGTTTTTTTTCAGGTATAGAAGTTTAAGATGGCATTACTTTCCAAGATGGCGACCGATTTAACAGCTGTCAAGTGATTTATTCTCAGTTTGGTTTGGCAATTCATCAAAACGATCATCAAACAAGACGTAGATTCGTCGAATGGGCCCAAAACGAGATTGCCGTTGTTCCCGATTTTCATAAGCGAATTTTGTTTAGCGATGAAGCGCACTTTTGTTTGTTGACGTAGCCATTCAACCAGAACTTATTGGAGTGAAGCTAATCCACAAGTGTATGTCGAAACACCGTTACATCCAGAAAAACTGACTGTTTGGTGCGCTTTATGGGCTGGTGGAATCATTGGTCAGTACTTCTTCAAAAACGATGAAGGCCACAACGTTCCAGTCAATGGTGATCGGTATAGAGGCATGATTACTAACTTTTTCATTCCTGAATTGAACAATCATGATGTCCAGGAGCTGTGGTTCCAACAAGATGGTGCAATATGTCACACAGCTCGTGCCACAATCGTTTTATTGAAAGACACGTTTGGTGACCGCCTAATTTCACGTTTTGGACCTGTGAATTGGCCTCCAAGATCTTGTGATTTAACACCGCTAGACTATTTTCTGTGGGGCTATGTAAAGTCATTGGTCTATGCGGATAAGCCACAAACGCTTGACCATTTGGAAGACAACATTCGCCGTGTTATTGCCGATATACGGGCACAAATGTTGGAAAAAGTCATCGAAAATTGGACGTCCAGATTGGACTACATCCGAGCCTGCCGTGGCAGTCCTATGCCAGAAATCATATTTAAAATGTAATGCCACAAGATTATCTTTCGACTAAAAAAAAATTCATGTCAATCGAATAATGCATCGTTGTTTTATTGCAATTTAAAGTTCTATACCTCTAAAAAAACACCCTTTACTTGTACAAACGAAGTTTTCTTCGAGAAACAAATGATTTTTTCCGAGAAAATCATTAATAACTTCATTGCAATCAATTCCCATTGCAATATCATTTTGAGGGCATAGCAACATCAAACTGTTAAGCTTTTCCATTTTCCGTAGTAGATCTCATTTCAGTCAGTCTTTACTGTCTTGCGGGCAGAAATGTATCTCTCACAATTCGCTAGGCTTTGGTACGTTCGCTGAATTTTAATTTTTTCTCTCTTTTTTTCACCCTCCAATTTTTTGCGGCCCCAAATCCTTTGCGCCCTAGGCACGTGCCTAAGCGGAAACGTGACCCTGGTGTTGCCAAATGACAACAAGGAATTTTAATAGCTTAATCAGTTCGTTTCATTTCATTTAGCCTCATATATACATAAATATACATCGTTATCACCAGTTTCTTAGAATATTTTCATGTTGATTAAAATGATTTGGTGTGTATTTTCTTAGCTTGAATACACCATAATCTTCCGTAACCAATTTTGATTAGCTTTTTTATTCAAAGAAAAAAAAATTCTTATATTGAAGAAAAAAAAATTTCTTAAATTGCTTATAAATATAAAAAACAGTTCATTTAAAACAAGTAAGATTAATGATCTTTAAAGGAGATTCAATGATTATTTATTATATATGAATAAGGATTTTAATAACAATAACTATGCTCATAATAGAAATAAAACGTGGCTATACGATAACTACTATTTGGATGATTTTACTTTGTTGTTTGTAACAAATGAACAACTCTGTAATTGTTAAATATTTAACTTATATTGTTCCAAACTGTTAAGTGAAATTTCAAAATAAAAAAAAATTAGTGATTTCTATGTTTGTTTGTGAATGCTTCATCGTGCACGTGTGCAATTAGCACCAATGATGTAATATCGTTGAGTAGCTTGAGTACCCAGCTCTTTCGAGCTACAATCTCATATCAGTAGGTATTTGAGTGACCGTAAATGATTGACTTTTACCCTTTGTTAAAATTAAATGCTTTAAATATAAAATAAAAATACTGGAGATTTTGGGAAAATAAAAATTTAAAATAATACAATACATTAAAATTGAGAAAAGCAGCTTCAAAGTCGGCACAAAGCACCGAAATGAAGTTCGATCTTGGGTGATTCGGGGTGAAACCGACCAATGGGAATCCAGCTAGGATCACGAAAAATGGTTAAAATAAAAACAGGAAACAGTTTTTTTAAAAGCTATTCAAAAATACGATCATGAATAAAAATAGTAGAGAAACATTTAAGTAAAAAGAGATCTGTTGGAATAATTTTCCGAGGAAAATTAAAGAGTAAATATTAAAATTGAAAAAAGTAAGAATCTGGGAATCGAACCCGATGCAAAGCATTAGGAGCGAATGTCTCTGACCACTAGACCATCAATGATGTAATGTGCGGTAGATTTTCGAATGCCATTGTTTTTTGAACTTTTCCTAGAATCTTAAATATGTATATGTTATTTTTATATTATTACGAATAAAGTTACTTATATAAAAACTTCTCAATACACCAATAAAGTTAGTTTTTATTATTTCTGTTAAGTAAGAATAAAGTTGAAATTTTTATTATCATCTCTAGTCATTCTGAGCCTCGGTATGTAAATGTTCCTCATAACAATTACGTGGCCGGCGTTGTCGAATAGCAGGTTCGAGTCCTGATGGCACTGAAGACTCGCCATGTAGAAGGGCTAATGACCATTAAATGTGCCTAGGTTCTAAATCAGCGATACTCAACCTGCAGCCCTCGGAGCCTTTTTAAGGGGCCTGATCATGGCCCATTACTCTGAGAAATTTACGTACTAAAGAACATTGCATTAAAAATTTGGAGGGAAATTCTTTGTCAAGAAATCAAATATATCAATTTGGCTGTTGGTGTCATACGGGTACGAATTGATATTCTTTTTCTATTTGGAACGTTTACGGTTAGCGATAACAGACAACCGTGGAGTACCGACAATTTTATGGGTGGAACTAATTATTAACAATCTTTCATATATTGCAAGCGAAAAATATTCGAAGAAAATATATCGTTTCAAGACGATTGGGAGATTGACTATTTTGTAGTGAAAAACAAACATGGATCAGTAATTGTTTGATTTGTCACAAAAGTGCTGAATTTAAAGAATGCCAATAAACAGGAATCATTCAATGACACTTTTCCTCGAAGATCTCTTTCAAGAGGTGATAAATAGGCTTTCTTGAATAATCCTCACAACAGCAACAAAGTGTTTTGTCAGTGGTAATATCACAGCGGTAACAAAGATATCCTATGAAGTTTGTTATATCATCACTGGCGTAGCTATATCTGAATGGGCCCTATATCAAAATTCCTATTGGGTCCTTTTTCTGATACGTGTGCCCTGTTAGTGGGATTGTAGTTGTGGGAATCCCCCAGGATTCCACCCTGGACATGTGCACCAAGATTGAATTGAGGCAAAGAACAACCAGACGACATTTTTACAATAACAAATTATATTTATTCACTTGAATCAATTGTCAACCATCTAATGACAAAGATTTATCAAGATGTTTACGTCAATGTGATTGACCCTAACTATTAAATTAAATCACGAAATATGATACTTATCAAATATTAAAGTCAATATTGAATGGGACTACCGGAATAAGAGGACCGAGAAATAGAGAGAGACGCAATTTGAATTACTAGCATTCATTAACTTCCCACTAACTTTATTATATATTTACTCTTATGATCCGATAATCTAAATTTAAATATCACCTGCCTTTTATTTTCTTACTTTCCAGGTGGATCAAACTTTCCAATTGTAGATCGCTGCCTAATAATCAGCGAGACGCTAATCGCACAATCAACTTGAATCTTCTTAGAACTTCGTCAACCTTTCTATTGGCGTATAACCTCTCCTGCCAACTTACAACACTCTCCTTAAATACTTTAACTAATTTGCATATCCCGGTTTCTTCTTTTAGAGCTGGTTGGAAATATACGCGAATTTACAATCCCCAAAGACGCCCAAGAGTATTAGTGATAAAGTGCCGTACAGATCCGTCACAAGCCCCTCCAAGAAGAAAACGGAATTTATTCGAAGGTCTAAAATGGCCTGAAATAAATTGCGCAGCAATATTCTAAAAAACTGAATCTTAAGTCTATAAGAATTTAATATGCCTAACTATCTGACACTTTAAGATGTTTCCTACACTACGGGAAAGAAAAAAAAGACCACAAGCTCTGTTTTAAATTGCTTATTATTAAGGTTTGACGTAGACATTTACATATTTAAAATTCCTTACAGCGCACCTAATTATGGCTATGGACCGAGGGGAAAACCACATTGTGGAAAAACCTGGCCATGTGCTTTACTTAACTACTTAAACGTTGTAACATACGGTCTTATTTTACAGGAGTCTCACTGCCTACGATACAATGATCAGGGTCAGCTACCCTTAAATGAGAACTCTTTTAATATCCTTTCGAAGAAAAAAACATTAACATTATGCACAAATACATTTTCACATTTCACACATCATTTTATAATACATCAATTAATACACCTGGCTCTTTAAAAAAAAACACCCATTCCATGCGTGCTGCGCTTGTCAATGTTATTGTTAGTATTGCCTAACTACGCCGCGTCCCAAGCCACCAGATGCGAATTAAAAATATACATATACATATGCATAGGCTTAATAATATACAGACATACATACAATTTACAATATATATAACAAACAATGCTAGATATTCCCGCACAACCTTTAAGTCAGAAATTGGAAACAAATGTCCACAAACAATTGTTTCCATATTTTGGAAAAAAATTAATATACAAAAGTTCATTTTTCTGACTTGAAAAATGCACACATCTTAGTGTCAACTCTTGTGGACAGATAATATATTTATAAAAAAAATCTCGACTTGGTAATGCAAAAACACCTAACTGCTTGTCAGCAAGAAAATGAAAAAATGACAATACAACCTGATTTTTTTATTTGCTCTTATCCACCGGATCTCCGTCTAATGCTTCCACACTGAGGCTTCTCCTGAGGCTGTTCGGTAGTAGGCTGTCGATCCCCGTACTCCTCTGCTCCTCCGGTAGGCCTTCTGGTTCTTTGAAGCGGCTCCTTAGATAATACGGGCAAGGTCTCACTGTTGGCTTCCTTCTAGACCGGGCCGGTCTCCCCTCAGCTGCACTGTGTCCTCTTTTGGTATTTGGTCTGGTCTCTCGGGTTCTGGACAGACTCCACTCTTGTTTTTCGACTGCTCTTTTGTTTAGGTGGATTGGACCTCCTCACCTGTCCTTGATTTGATGTTCCTGGAAGCATCTCAGGCTCGTGCGAAGGATGTTTATTACTGTCCTTCCTCATATACTTGTGTGATCTAGAACAGTGCTCCACAACCTTCATATCGCTGCGGACCGGTCAACGTTTGATAATTTTACCGCGGCCCGCTGTCGGTAGGACACGTTGATTGTTTATATTTTAGATTGTTTTGATTGAACAATTTTAATTTAGTTACATTTAAATATGCCTGCAGAATAAAATGTAGTTCCACCAAAAATGAATAAAAGTGATTTAACGTGGATTATAATGTGATTTCCGTGGAAAGTTGTGCAAATCCGATAGAAATGCACCACTTTAAATAAAATGGCAATAGTTTAATGTTCTTTAGGCGGCCCGGCACCATTTGATCCACAGACCGGTACAGGTCCGTGGATCCAGGGTTGCGGATCACTGATCTAGAATATATGGACGATGGGACCCCTCTCTTCAGACCCTGGGGCAGTACAGGCGCTTTCCTCTCTCTAAGCTGTTCATAGTCAGACCCTCTACATGATCGTTTCCTGCATATTTTTTGGCCTCTGTCCATCGTACCTCTCCGATGTACCCGTCGACTCTACTGCTTTATCACGTTTAACTCTCAGATCCTCCAATCTGGCATTTCCCTTATCCGATTTACAACTCTTATTCTCCTTACCCGAGGGTTTTCTAGAACCTCTAGATTTTTCCGAGTTCGACCTATTAGACCAACTACTTGATTCCTTTCCCTCATATGTTGTTGTAACGTCACGTCTCGAAAACAACAACAACATCTGGTGTCGGTTTCTTTGTAGATTCGACGCCCACACGTGCAACTTCCGATCCAGCGCAACCCCTGTTTGACCCCCCCGAGGAATCTAGCGACCCGACCGGAAGATGAGGAGAGAGATGCTTTGAACTTGCACGGGAGCGGTAACCAACGAAACCTCCTCTCACAAAATAGTGGACTCTAACAATCTAATTAATTTTAATAACTTTAATGTATCATTTTGTAAATAATTTTCAATAGTTGTGACGTAATAAATTCCATTATTTAATTCACCA
>BMAU01015162.1:0-24671 GCA_019973935.1 Trichonephila clavipes | reverse complement strand
TATATCCTGTAAAATAAATTTGGGGGCTGTTTTAGCCCATTGGTCAAGGTATCGTGGGACAGGTATGTCATGAGTTCGAGCCCAGTACCAATAAAGACCCGTCGTGTAGGGCAGCGATACACGTTTAAATCTGTCGAGAGCTGAAATGTCCTTCTTTTGGTGTGGTGTGGTAGTTGGGAGAGAGTGGTGCCAGCTCAGGTGTCGTCCACGTCAATTGACTATAGTTCAAAATTACGTGGTCCACGTCGCCAAAATCCCTCGTGTAGCTGAAGAGTGCGATGTTGATATTCTCACTCACTCACTCACTAAAATAAATTTGAAACAACATGGTTTGTAATCAGTTAGTTCTGTAAAAAAGTGTTTAAACGTAAGACTGTCCTAAACTTAAATAAAAACATAGAAAATTTTGCCTTATTTCTTAACATCTCAACTTGAAAATAACTTTCAGGAAGCAGATATAAATTTTTAGATCTGTAATAACAGCTCAACACATTATACAGAATGAGAAATGATTAATTTAAAAAAGTAAGATCTGTCTAAATATCCTAAGAAGAAAACAGAAGATAGATAGATTTCGTTGAATTGGTTGCATATATGGAAAGGATAACGCTCTTTAATTCTGAACATTAAGAAAAAATCAATTTTTAACAAAAATAAAATTTATGTATCAGCTCTCAACTGCAATTTTAATTGCTTAAGACTACACAGTACCCTAAAAATTTCATTTTTACCGAAAAATTTTTCTTTGCATGTTTTGGTGGCCCATATCATTGAGATGCTTGCCACGAAATTTCAGATCTGTTAGCAAATTAGTTTTTAAGATATTTGAAGTTTTATGAGCTATGGTTTTGGTTTCGGTTCCTTTTAAATCATTTTTTTACACCTAAGTTGAATTAATTAAAAATATTTTTGAGTTTTTAGTTTGAAATAGTTATTAATTCCAATTTTCATTACTAAAATCATTTCTGCTTGATTATGTTTTGAGTTTTTTTGAGTTCTCATAATTAATTAATAAAGATTAATTTCATGGCCAATTTTTGCTTTAAAAATAGTTTATATAACTTAAAAGCTTTATCATTAATTTTTTCCTGTAGAGAAAATGCCATGGCAAAAGCGTTCTGGGTTTCTGTGAGAAACAATATTTCGAAGAGATGGAACACTACTGAAAATGAGGGATCTAAAAATCAGTCCTCAGCTGATTCTGCAATTAGACTTCCGAATACAAGTATTCCGAATTCAAATGCTGCAGATATAACTGAATATTTCCTTGATGTACCAAACTACATTATACTAAACATATTGTAGTACTATATTTTAGTATTTTAAAGTCGTACGACAAGAGCTAAAACTTCCTAAACTGCCCCAATTTAAAACTGAAAAAAATTAAATTTTATGAGAAAACCTGAATATTTTTAGCTTAACTTAGTATCATTATTATTTTGTACATAAATGCTTCGTGTTTCAAAACTTTTGTGAAATATTAGGTTAAGATAAAGCTGAATAAACTGACGTCTTAACAAATGCTATCAATATTATGCAAAAATATATTTTGAATTAAAAATATAATTTTCAGTCATATTTAATAAAAATAGAGTTTTAATGTAGAACATACATTTGAAAATAACATATTAAAAAATTAAGAGTTTTACGGGCATTATAAGTTTTTGTTTTATGACTTTACAAGCTTTAAATGCGTTTTTTTCAGACTTTTAATTTTGAAGGTATAAGTGTTTTCTAATCCCTAAGGCATTTTTCCTGTTCAAGATAGAGTCTTGAATTTTTTTGTATATACTCCCAAATGTATGTTATATAGAAGTTAGTATGGATTTAGGGCTGAGAACTCTAGTTATTTTTCTAAGAAATGCTAAAGTTGATATTTTAAAAATTTTCGTGTTTTTTCCAGGTTTTTCTAGAAAAATAATTATTAAAAATCAACAAGGGAATAGATTTTCAAATCCATACCAAATATTGTTTGTAATAATCTAAGAATCATAAATAACTTAAAATTACTAAAAATTTTAAAAATTGAGTATTTTATAAGAGTTTGAAAAAACTTCAAAAATTCCTAATTTTTTAAAATTGTAAAATAATGGCTGGTCAAACTGACTTTTTGCTTACAGAATCAGCTTAATAATATAATCTAAATATAAAACCTCAATTATTTTTACTGTGTCTCCAAAAAGTTTTTGAAAAAGGGTACCGTGTAGTCTTAATGCTATTATATACAATTGTATGTTTACAGTAAATTAATGAAAATGACGACTAGTAAAACGAGTATTATTTAAATATAATATATTTTTCATTTATTTTGAATGTAATTAATTACTATACACACACACACACACACACACACACACATATATATATATATATATATATATATATATATATATATATATATATATATATATATATATATATATATATGTACGTATTATATTAATATATATAATGAATTATATAGACATTTATACTGTACATATAGAAAAATTGCACCTATATTTTAACCATTACATCGATAATTACCATAATTTAAGAATGAACTTTTTTTAAAAAAATATACCTGCTTACACAACCAATTTAACTTCATTACCCCATGTACCAATATTCAGATTATCATTCTTCCTTTCAAATACAATAATGCTACGAAACCTTGATAATTATTTGAAATTTTACCTTATACTAGCGGCCCAACAGACGTTGTCCTGTACACACGTCTTAAATCTGAAAATTTCAAACTTTTTTGAATAAGTTGTACCAATCTGTACCATTTTGACGAAAATTTTTATAAAAAAAAGTTATTACAATACCTGACGTCATCACATGCACAGTTACCACAATTCGACCTATCAATTGCGTGTGAGCAAGTGTATACTATGTAAAAAGTTGAATATAGTAGAAGCTATTCTGAATAGAAACATAAACTTGTTTTATTAAATGTTAAAAAAGATAAAACTCGAGCTATATATATATTTTCATAACAGGTATATTTTTAATGCACAATAAATAAATTTATCGCAATGCCATTGAATGCACAATATTTTTGGTTAATCCTTGACGGGTATAAACAAATAAATGCGATGGTTTGCCAATCCTCGGACACGCAACATATAATTGACCGAGCGAAAATTAAAATTTTTCCCTCTTATTTTTTTCTTGCCGCGCATTAGCGGAATAAACAACACACAGGGGTAAAACAATTATGCATTTTAAGATTTTTAACTAACATCTTTTTAACTAACTGCTATATTGGACTGAATTGTGAATCTAAACCCTTCTCGAATCCACTTGAACCCCCACAAAAATGTCTTCAAAATCAGTCCAGCCCTTTAGGAGGAGTTTAGTCACATACACGCGCACAGAAGAATTATATATATACATATCTCCGAATCAAAATTTCGAGTACCCTATTTCGAAAACGCTCTCATTTAATCTTGCATTAAGGGATTAAAGCCTATATTTTGATAGATGTATTAGTGATTCCTCGTCAAAAGTATTAGACCTTGAATTTTTGGCAGATTCATTCGAGATTCCTTGTAAAAAAATCCTTTAATAGCTTACACGAGCCTTATTGAACAATTGAAACTTTTTTTTAAGGTATCCGACTACTTGCGACAACTTTTTTTTGAAAATATGGAGATATGATGATTTTTTTTGTGATTTTTAGATTTATTTAGTATATTTTAAAGAAAAAATCGTACAATTGAAAACAGAAAAAAAATTTATTATTATTAAAAGGGGAAAAACTGGTGAAAATGTACAAAAATTACATAAACAGGGCCCGCTCTGTACAAAAAATTTTTGAACAAATTCTCAATTTTTCACTTTTAATGTGTTACTTTGTTATTCATGTTTGAAATGACCTTCAGGATAATAGATATTTTAATTTTTACAAAAGTTAGAGCACTCTATCTTAGTGACTATATGAAATTGCTTAAAAAAACAGGGATTGTATTCACATTAAGGACTATAAATTTTGAAATAAAACAGCGATTCATAAATCTAAAGGTCAAAACACTTCTACTGTTATCCAAAGCATTCACAAAAAATTTCAGAAAATTATTTTCAAAACTTTTTGAGCAACAATTGACCCCGTTTGAGTTTTTTTGAAAAAAAGCACATTTCGAGTAAAACTCATTTTAAAGTTTGACATCTTGTGTAAAGCTATGGCATCTTCTTTTATTAAAACACTTATAATTTTTATGCTAGTGAATGGAAAATAAAAAGCTTGGTATTTTTATTAAGCTAATAAGATGGTCTATAAAATAAAATCATAAAAAAAATTGTCAATTTTTGAAAAAAATCATGATTTTAGGGTAGTCGGATACCTTAAAACGATTGCGTAATTTCTAAAGTAACTAATATTTCCCTTCGCTTGAACATATCATTATGAATGAGGTTATGAATATAAGAAAGGCAGTTTTCAACAAGCCATTATTTTAAAATTAAAAAAAAAAAACTTTTAATTTTTAAAAATTATAATAAAATACTTAATTTTTAATTTTTTTTTAGTTATTTTAAAGGGATTTATGTTTAATTTATTATTGGGAGCTATGTAATTGAATATCTGTTTCTTTGTTGAATTCTGATAACAGTTATGAACAGAAAAATACCTTACATAATAGGATACACTTACAACTCTAAAGTCTGAGAAAAACACACTTAAAGTTTGTAAAGCTATGATACACTAAAACTAATACTGTCAATAAAGCTATAATTTTTAACATGTTGTTTTCCACAACTTATGTTACACATTAAAAAAATACTTAAACTAAATTAGACGGAAAATAATTTTTTAAAATTCAAGATATGTTTTTTGTATAATATTGATAGCATTTGTTTCGAAGACAGAGCTTAACCATAAAATATTATTTTCACAAAAGTGTTTTGAAACACAAAACATTTATACACCAAACAATAATGACGCAAACTAAAGTCAGAAATTCCCAAGTTTTTTACTTAACGGAGGAGAAGAATTTTGATCCTTGCAGGCTGTCAAGTGTATCGTCTATATTAGGGACACATCCTACTTAGTAATTCTATTGAGCCGTTTGTAGTCCCCACAAAAGCGCCAGGTGTTGTCTTTCTTACGTACTAACAGGACAGGAGATGACCATAGACTCTCCGAAGGCTGTGTGATTAAATTGTCTAACATTTTCCCTACTTCATCGTGAATTATACGATGCTTTGCTGGGGAGACACGATATGCTCTCTGTTTTACAGGTAAATTGTCACCTGCATTAATACAATGCTTTACGGCAATTTGGGGAGTCTAATTTTTCCTCTCCTTAAATGCTTCTGAATACTCCTGCAGCACATCTATCAACGTTGATTTTTGATTAGCATCAAGGGCAGGTGAAATCTTCTTTAGAAATTCAAAAGACTGCTTGGTTTCGGAAATTTCTGTAGGGACTCTTGAGGTTTCAGGAATTGTAGCGATGCAATCGGGACAAAATGGTTCTGCAAAAGCAACACACATGCATTGAAGGATGACTTTTCCTTGTGATTGTCCGTTGACGACCAATATTTCTGTTTTGCCACGCCTTAAAGTGACAAGCATTGAAGGCATAAAAATTTCCTTCTTAAGAGCCAACAGTTTAGAACCCTCGACAATCACATTTCCAGATTCTTCTCTATAGCGATTTACTACTGGCATTTTCCTTATGAAGTATGCTGGCAGTCTACAATCCTTCATAACGCACATGCTTAAAGGTTTTAAAACAACCTCCTCTGAAGTGACTTCCACGTCGTCAAGAGTAAGCTCATATTGACGACAGTCTGTAAGAGCTCCCGATGCTTTCAAAAAGTTCCATCCCAAGATAATGTCATGGCTGCAGTCAGGAACTCCTATGAACTCAAACGGAAGAATTCAACCATTTATTCCAATTTGGAGTGTACATATCCCTTTTGGCTGTACATAACTTCCATCGGCGACTTTAAGGTCACTGTGGTTATGAGCGAGAAACACATCACTTTTTTAAGATATCGGTGGAATTTCTCAGATACCACCGATGATGAAACGCCAGAGTCCCCAAGAGCTTTTACTGGTAAACCGTCAACAGTAACGTCTAGGTCAGGGATGGCGAACCAGTAGCACGCGTGCCGTTTATGGCACGCGACACAATATTTTTGGCACGCCAGTGATCAAAATGGTTTGCTTTTTATTTCAAAGTTCACTATGAAGTATTACGAACAAACGTGAGTGATCGGTCACGCGGTTGCCTTAGTTACGTCGTAGATTACAATTACTTATGATGTTTGTCTACGCATAGTCAATTTCATTAACACAGCTGTATTTTAAAGTTTATCCGTGTTATATTTAAGATTTTTAACTGTTATTTAACGTCTAGTTTAGCAAAAGAACAAAAAGTGCAAGATAGTAAGTGCAACAGTGAATTTCAAATTTGGTGGACCAATAAATATGGTTTTATTAGTAAAGGCGATAAAACGGTGTGTGTTTCATGTTCTGGAATAGCAGTATGCAGAATATCATCTGTAAAACGGTATTTTGAAACAAATCACAAACCCTTTTGTCAAAAAAAGTGAACTACAGCAAAAATAATTAATTGCTTAGAAACCGTTTGGCAGATGACTCAAATTCAGCAAGTGTTCTACAAAAAGTGACATCTTACAATCCTAATGTCAGTTACTTGTCATCCAAACTGCAACAACTGAAGTCACACTAACATTACTTTAAATTGAATTACAAGTATAACTAAAACATATATTATACAATTCAAAACATATTTTTTCGTAGTCAATAGAGTTCTGTGTTGTTAATATTTAGTTTTATTATTTTCCCAATAAAATCATAAGTCAAAATTATTTGATGGCACGTCTATATCTTATTAAACACTTCTTTAGAAAAAATGGCACATTGATCCAAAAAGGTTCGCCACCCCTGGTCTAGGTGATTCCTACTCATTTTTGCAGCAGCCACCAGAGGATTGGAAAAACCAGGGGCCTCACCTCCAAGGAAGGTCGCCTCACTTTGTTTTCCTCGTCTCGGCGGCTGGGACTACGTCGGCCATAGGGAAAGGGTGATCTATAGCGGCGTACTGATGATCCTCCCCTGTTTGGAATAGGGGATTATTTTCTAATCGCTTGCCGGCTGCAATAGTCAGGGGGAAAGTTAGGGGGTGGTAGTTGACTGTTGGTTGCTTGGCGGCTTCTGTATGCGTCGAAAATAACTCGTCGTTCACGGCAGTAACGAACCACATGGCCTGGTCTCCCACAACGAAAACAAACAGGTCTGTTATCGTTGGATCTCCACACATCGGTCTGCCTAGGGACAGGTAAAGGTTCGACCGGGCGTCTTGGTTGACGTACAACAGTTGCATACGCCATGTGTCTTCTTGGGGGTTTATTACTTCTATTTACTGTTACAGACCTAGAAGGGATTACAGGACATAGGGCTTGCTGTACTTCTTCTTTTAGGACTTCGTCGAGGGAAGGGGATTCTAGCTGGGTATCCTGCTGCGCTTGTGCTAACATCCGTTGAACTTCCCCCCTCACAATGTGTCTAATGAGGGTTACCAAATCTTCATGTTCTCCTATGGATGCTACGGGAACTACTTTTGGTAATCTTGTGAACCGGTGCTTGACTATACGTCTTGATTCATCTCTTAAATGCGTTGACACTCCTTTATGAAAACTGAGGTACAACTAATGTCCTTAAAAAGTAAAGACTGGTATACGTCTTCTGCGACGCCTTTCATGAGATGAGAAACCTTCTCATTTTCGGTCATCTTCAGATTGACGTTATGGCAGAGTTCTAGCACACTTTAAATATAGGAATGTGTGTTCTCACCCGTTTTCTGCACTCGGTTCTTGAGCTCGCGTGAGCTTTTATGAATAGTTCCGTCGAGCCAAACGCAATCTTTAGCTGTTCTTGGAATTTTTCTCAGGAACTAAGGTTTTCTTCGCTATTCTCGTACTACAGCCTGGCGGTACCCTTTAAAAAGAAATAGGCGTTTGCAAGGCACATAGTGTCGTCCCATCGATTAAATTTTGCGATTCGTTCGTATTGCTTAAGCCACCTTGACGGATCGTCACCTGCCTCGCCTTGAAAAATTGATGGTGCTCTGACTGGCTGCACCAAAAGGAATATCGAGAATGTTTGACATTCAGAGTCCTGTGACATGTCTCTTGGAGATTTACCCCTTGTAGGTGAAACCAAGAGTCCAAATTCAGGTGAAAGACTTTGTAAACGACGGCTTCGTCAAAATTTTTCTATTTCTGCCACCGTGGATTAAGTATGCCCAGTGCCTCCACCAATAATGTCACGAAGATTCTTGGATGAATAGAGCAATGAGAATTTATTGAATGCAAGAAGGTAGGCGTGATCAATATGATCGTACACCAGACGAACTGACCCCCAGCACGAGGGAAGCAACTTATATAAGATACAGTGGTGGCATCTAGAATATTCTAGAAGTACTTGAACTAACATAAACTTGCATACGTTGCAACTCTCTGGAAAATTCCAGAGAGTCAATTTAAATAAATTTAAAAAAACTGGCGTGTAGCAATCGGTTGGTTCTGAACCTGAGACCAACAGTTCCGGTAGCGGTGACTCTACCCTGGACCACTATTCGTTGACATATTTACGAAATATGGTAATATTTTCAGTAGTATTCCATATCTTCCGAATATTATTTCTCAAAACAACCTGAAAATGTTTTGAACGTGGCATTTTCTCAACAGGGAAAAAATAATGAAAACAAAGTAAAAAGCTTCTAAGCTATATAAACTATGTGCAAAAACAAGAATTGGTCTTGTAATCAATCTTGAGTGAGTAAGTGAATATTAATGTTGCACTATATTCAGCTACTCGAGGGCTTTTTGAAATCAATCTTATTTAAGTAACCATGAAAACACTAAAAAAAACTGAGTACATAAATAAGCAGAAATGATTTTAGAAATGAAAATTTCAATTAATATACATTTCACTAAAATAATTGACTATGTTATATATATATATATATATATATATATATATATATATATATACTGGTGTGCAAAAATTAAGGACGAAAGGACGAGACGGTTTTTTCAATATAACTTTCTACAAAAGCTTTCCAAATCAACACATTTAATACCGTAAGATCCCCAATACGTAAGGACATGTGTAATGTAAGCAACACTTACTAAAAGAGAAATCAGAGGGATAAAAAGAAGCTTGATTGAAAAAGTAGCATGGAGCGCAATGCGACTGAAGGCCGAAACATCCCTGCGATGGGTGTCCAGCAAGAAATATCCGGTTTTTAGTAGGGGATATGATCTCCCCTGACTGCTAGGCAGGTTTCACAGCGTCTGCCCATGCTGAGAATGAGGGTGTCAATGAGTTGTTGAGGCATTGCTGCCCATTCGTCTTGTAGCGCCAATCGAAGCTCCCGAATCGTTACTGGTGTTAAGGTACGAGCTGCCAAGCGTCTGCCTAGAAAACCCATACATGCTCGATGGGATTGAGATCCGGAGATCGTGCCGGCCAATCCATACGTTCAATATCCTCACTCTGTAAGAGCTGTTTGGCAGCTACTGTGCGATGACATGGTGCATTGTCGTCCATGAAAAGGAACTGCAGACCCATAGCGCCTCTAAAAAGACGCACATATGGAAGAAGAATCTCGTTACAATAACGGGTCCCGTTGACTGAACCTGCGTCGAAGATGTGAAGGTCTGTACGACTACCAAGCATGATGCCTCCCCAAACGAGAACACCGCGACCTCCATACCTGTCCGTTTCAATGATGTTCGAGGGATGATTGCGGCTTCCCCGCTCTCTCCAGATGAGTATGCGATGAGAATCGCTACTCAAACTGAATCTGCTGTCATCTGTAAAGAGTACTCGTCCCCGTTCATTGTCTCTCCAATTCCGGTGTTCCCGGTACCACAGAGAACGCCTTCTCCGATGGGCAGGCGTTAAAGGTACACACCGTACAGGGCGTCGTGCAAACAGACCACCACCGTGCAGTCTTCTGGCCACGTTAAAACGCGATATCGGTCGTCCAGTCGCCTGTGTTGTGTGTCTAGCGATTTCTCTCGCTGTCTGCCGCCTGTTTCTTCTGGCCTCTAAGACAATGTACCGATCATCTGCGGGTGTGGTTCCTCGTGGACGACCACTACTGAACCCCCGGATAGCTGTTCCTGTAGTTTGAAATTGTCTCCAAAGTCGTGAAACGATGCTGTGAGCAATTCCCAACTCTGCAGCCACACTTGTCACACTGCGGCCTTCCTCCAACTTCCTAATGATTCGACCTCGGGTAAAAGCATCCAGATGTCGTCTAACAGATTGATTATTCGCCATTTCTCGCTGAGGCAGCAACTCGGTGTGATTTTAACTGCTATACGGCGTGCAATCTCTTTGCCAGAAATACTGATCTTACACTTACAACATGCTTTATACTACTCAGACACTCCCCCATTACGTCTACCTGCATATCTGCGCATGTGCTACCGTACATCACCTTACTTAATCTCCTGATTGGTCTTTCTGTCCACTCTGCCTCTTCGTTCAGCTGATATGCTAATTTTTCGACTTCGTCCTTAATTTTTGCACACCAGTGTGTATATATATATAATTATTAAATTTTTAAGAAAGATTAAATGCTTTAAAATGAAACTTTAACTAAAACCTAAGCTCAGAAAACTAAATACCTAAAAAAACTAATTGGTTATCAGACCTGAAATTTGGGGACAAGCTTACCAATTACATGGGACACAAGAAAAAAAATGTACTTTCTTTCCGATTATTTGAATTTCCTTATTTTTAGAGAATTCTTTTTTTGGGTAATAAACAGCCTAGCTTAGTTAATGTAAAACATCAACATTTTCATTCATACATAATGAAAGGTAAGGAAATGGCTTACGTAGTGACTTGATCTCAAAGTTAAAGAATTTATTGTAAAAAAATCGAACGTTTATTTTAATTTTTTATCATTAACAATATAAAATAGTATAAAACTCGACTGAGAAAAATGAATATTAATTAGTTTTAAGGTATTTTTTTATCTTACTTCATGTTTTGACATCGCATAAAGGTTTAGATGCAATTATTATTATAGCTGTTCTAATTATTGTTCCTTCCCAAAGAATTTCTGTACATTAAGAATTCTCAAGTTATTCTTAATAGTCTTGACAGGGTTATAAAGTAAAAATTATCTTATAATATCAAGAAATTAGACAAACTTTATTTTTAATGTGTACGTTTTAACTAGTAGCTAATTATTTTTCTTAAAGATAGTTACACTTTAATATTTTATATGTCTTACAGAATCAAGAAAAAAATGCATACACTTTCATACATATTTTTTCGTTTATGAATTGATAAATACTGTTTTTCAAGTCAACTTCATAAATGTTTAAGTAATTGTTTATTCTCATTATTATTATAATTTTATTCAAATGCAGCAATAGTTAAATATAAGGATTTGTCCTTTCTCTCTCTACTCTATGCAAAAGCTTATCAAATCTATATAAAATATGAAAAATATATAAAAGTTTTTATATGTTGCAGAAAATGTTATTAGTTTTCCCATATCTCTACGTAACAAACTGAGAAGAAAACTCGCAATAGACCAAGCAGAACAGAAATCGTTCTTCGCCTTAGAATTGAAATGAGAGTACAGCCAGCTGGTACAGCGCACGCGTCGCAGAAAGCCGCATATTGATCGCTACAAGTTGTTTTTCCTCCACTTTCGTAACACGCGTACAAGTGCCCTCAATTTCCACAGGTTGCTTTTTCTCTCACTTTTCTAAGACGCACAGGTGCTCGCTCTTCTAAAATGAGAGTAAAGTATGAATATTAATTCTATTGCCTTTTCATTACCGTCCAATATACATTTGCGGTTTAGTAAAAAAAATTAATTGTGTAAATAGATTCGGCGAAATTGCGTTTTTGGCTAAAAAGTCATTTTTTTAACAAAATTTTTTGATTACTTATTTTGCACTTCTTTTTTATTGCCCATCTAATAAAATAAAGGGTATTATGAAGAACTAACATATTTTCGTAACGTTTTTAATATTTTCAAACAAAGGCGTCATTTCGGATCTTTGAGAATAATTAAAGTATTTCATAAAACATTTTATTTTAATGTTAGTATTTTAATGATTTAACCAATAAACTTACTTAAAGTCTAAAAAGTTTTCTTTTTGCTTAATTTTTTTAAAGTAGTCATACGTATCAAAATGTTTTTTAAGACTTGAGATTTTCAAGAAATTTTTATTTCTTTTAAATGATTTACTTATTCAGAATTTTCTCATAGCGTTATTTTTAGTTACAAAATTAATCCGAAAGCAATACACTTATCAATTATTTAAACACGTTTGAAAATTCATTCCTTTTCTTCTTTGCTATTGTAATAACTTATGAATTTAAAAATTATCATTACATTACTTAAATATTGAAGAAAGCTGTTATTTTGCTTAATTATTTGTGTTAATTTGCTTTAATATTTACGACTGTCATGATGTTACTTAAATACCTCAGAATAAACCTATGTCAATTTGAATATTTAAAACTTATATTTTGTTACTTAAAATTGCATTAACATTAAGTAGAAAATTTTATAGCTATTTATTATAAAAAAAATACCAAAAAACTCTTTATAAAATGCTTGTCAAATTAATGCATAGGTTATTTTTTCAATTGATTGCAATAAATATCGTAATTTTTTCCGATTCTTAGGAAAATTTCGGATTATATATTTTATGCTAAAATCCATCCCTAAATTGAAGAAATTATATACTTATTATGTATACTTAATATTATATACTTATTATATCTACTTAATATTATATACTTATTATATATACTTAATATTATGTACTTATATATATACTTAATAATATATACGTATTATAATTATACTTAATATTATATATACTTATTATACAGGTTGTCCAGTCTTAATGTATCTAAACCATTCGGTTTAGATATATACTTCCAGTTTAAAAAATCTTTAAAAAAAGTAAAGAATGTTTTTGTGTGCTTTTCGAACAAAAAAACAACCCATTTAGAAAAAAGTTACAAAAATTAAATATTTATATGGTCACCAGGTCCTATCACTTATACCTAGAAAAAGATGCAGTATACAAAAACAAAGCAAGCAAAAAAAGTTTCATTTCATTACGATAAAAACGGATCGAGGTATGCCTACATAAAGTTGAAGCATCTGAATTGCTCAGAAAAGAGGGGTGAATATAAATGAGTTTAGAAAACAGTAATTCACTATCTACAGAAAGTGCAAAAGAAAAACATCATAGTAATATTAAAACATCGTAGTAAACATCATAGATTGACAATTTGTATTGCTGTATGGCAAACAATAAAAATTAAATTAAAGAAATACAACTTGTACCGAAAAGATTAAAACAGCTTGTTTTAACAAATAGCAACAAAAAAATTCAGGATTTACCGTTCAAATTATAACATAATGTGGAATGATGCGTCAATCATGAATCAGGGGCTTTATTATATCAGAATGACCAAATTAACTTAAATAATGTTCAAAATGACTGCTTTCCGCAGAAATGCAGTACCATACCCGCGACAACTATTGCAACATATTTGGTGTCACAGACTTGCATGCCATGCTGATTCGATTGAGTAAATCGTATTTACTCGTGGATTCACGTTCGTACACTTTGCTTTTTAGGAAGCCCCAGAGAAAGAAATCCAGAGGACTTAGGTCAGGTGATCACGGGGACCACTCTTGTCAACCTCCGTAGCCGATTATTCGAGTGACCAATGTCTGCGCCAAAAATGTAAATGGGTGCGCAAATTTGTGGGCGGTTGCACCATCATGCTGGTAACACATGCGTGACAAATCCCGTAAGGAAACTTCATCTTCTAAAAAATCGGCTAATGGTTCAGATAAAATTTCCGTGAATGATTCTGATGTTTAAGGTCCATCCCAATACATTGGGCTAATTAAGGTGCTCTTCCACATTCCGCACCACACATTGACCGACCAACGCACTTGGTGGCGATTCGGTCGTACTAGATGAGGGTTTTCGAGGGACCAATAATGCCTATTCTGTGTATTAATAGTGCCTTGCATCGAGAACTGGCATTCATCCGACCACAAAACTTTATTTAAAAAAATCTGAATTTTCATCCAGTGTGTTTAACACGAAATTGCAAAAGTCAAAACGATGCTCCTGGTCTCCCGGCATTAGTCCTGCGCCAGAACTGGACGAAAAGGATCTGCACCGTACGTATGTACTATGTTCCACACCGTCGATTTTGAGTAGGAACAAGCCTTGCTAATATCCCGGACACTACTTTCAGGATGAGTCAGGACATATCCTAGAACATCCTCAGCGGGTATCCGCAAGCTTGAAGGTGTGGTGTGGCACGAGACAAGGGAATACGTCTATGACAACTCCCAGCTTTATAAAAGCGTTGAACAGCATGGGCAATATTGTACAATAAGATGGATATCTTCGACTGGGAAATTTAATGGCATAAAGTCTTGCTGCATCTCTCTTACTTCAATTACACTGCCCATACAGCAGTACCATTTCGCAGTATTCTTCATTTGTATACATCTCGTTCTCCCATACTAGAATTCGTAATATTAGAATACGACTGTATGCAATTGCAAGCGACTGCACAACAGATTTTTAAAGATCGCCATGATCCGTACCGCTGCAAATCAGTCTGAAGCTGCAGCAAATAAACCTATTTTTTTGGAACTGCTTTTGAAATGTTTTCTTCATACAAAATATTTTATTTTGTCTATGTACTACACATACACAGAATAAATTTTATTTCTTAAGTACTCAATTATTGAATTAGTAACGTAATGTATGTACTTTTAAATTTAAAAACGATTTACATAAGAGTTACGTGAAAGAACAAAAGTTTCTAATTAATTTCATCTCAGCCAGTTTTTATCGTAATAAAATGAAACTTTTTGTGTTTACTTTGTTTTTGTATACTGCATCTTTTCCCAAGTATAAGTGATAGGACCTGGGGACCGTATAAAAATATAATTTTTGTATTTTTTTTCTAAATGGGTTTTTGGTTCGAAAAACACGCAAAAATATTCTTTACCTTTTTAAAAATATTTTTTAAACTGGAAGTGCATATCTATACTGAACGGTTCGGGAATTAGCTATTGGGGGTCACATTAAGGCTGGACACCCTGTATATACTTAACACTCCCGCGGCTTTACAAAACATTTATGCCGCGGGAAAAGTGTCTTTCGAAAATTTTTACATTAATATTTTGGCTTTTTTTTTAAGTGGTAGCTTTCCCACAATTAACTATTATTGGCTTTCGGCGAATTTTGAATTCTTTTTGTTGTATTTTTATGTTTTATGATAAAACTATTTTTCAGCAGATTTGTTCATTTTTTCCCCTTTTACAACGCCCCCTTTCCCCTTTTTTCCCATTTTTTCCCCTTCCAAGTTAAGTTGATTGATTATAATGCAGATATGAATTTATTCTTCTATTTTTTAGAACAATTTGACCTCTTAAGCTGCAAAATACAATTCTTTAAAAAGGAAAATAATAAACATTTTAATCATTGGAAATAAAAATAAAAAAATTCCACTAAACATTAAATTTTTTTTTATAATTCAGTTTTAACTAATTTATTTGTTTCAAAGATCTTAAAGAATAATTTAGTTTTACTATCCTAAAAAATTTATAAAATTTATAAATATATTAGGTGCTTAAAAGAAAAAAAAACGAAGTAAAGAAAAAATCTTGTGATACTTCAAAAAAATACTCTAATAAATTACATAACATCTGCATAAAATTTCTCTTAGATTTCAAAAAATAAAAATGTTTAAATTACTTTTAATCAAGCGATTAATCATGATGTTGACACATCATATATATATATATAATATATAATTAGATTTCTTTTCGTTTTTCCAAATATTTTATCTCGAAATAAAGAAATAGAGATAAGTTTATTATTTAATTAGTTTTCTATTCCAATTTTACATTTTACGTTGCTATGTGTGCGTTAAAGTGAAACATTAAAAGGAAATAAACAGTGCTTAGATTTGGTCTAATTTTAATAAATTTGTTTGAAATTTACTGAACTTGTTAAAAAAAAGGAAAATTTAGTTTAATTTTTCGTCATTTATGATAGGCTTTACTGTAAAATTCGGCCGAAAAAATAAATTTAAATTAACGTTTTAAACTATTTTCTCATTTATTTATTTATTTTTTATCTTACAGCCGCATAAAATTTGTAAATTACAACTATTCTAAATAAATTTCCATCTGAATAATTTCTGACCAAAGTACTTTTAATTTTCATCATAAACCTTTACTTTTAAAATTATCTTCTGATATCAAGAAATTAAACAAATTTTCGTTTGATCATTGTAAATTTTTTCTAATTATTTACTATTTTTCTGAAAGATGTTTCAATTTTTAATTCGAAGCTCGCAGTGAATATCCCCGGTCACTAATCTTTACACCACAAACATACCCCTGTACAGCACAAGATAATAAGTAAAATGAGAAACGTTAACTTTCTGGTGAAATCGTAATACAATATCAAGAGAAATTAGTTAATTATTATGTAACAATTTTTGATGATAAATACAAAATACTATTGTAATCAGTAAATGTAACACTCTTTTTTGACACGGTAGATACATTCCTCGAAAAAATGGTGTAAAAAAACGAAACAAAAAAAACCATAAGATTTGTATTGTAAAAAGATGCTCCCGCGCGCGAGCTATCTAAAAACTGTGCAAGATAAAATAAAAAAAATTATTCAGTTTGAAAATCCATGAAAAGTTGAAAAAAATAATAAAAATAGATTTTTATATGCATGTATCTACATTTATGTATTTAACATTTTATGAGCATTAATATTAACATTAAATTCATCTATGTTATATGTGTTCAGATTCATATACCTTAATATATTAAACTCATATGTTTCAATTAATATCAAAAGAATATTAAAATATCATTCGTATTGTCAGAAGAACGGATAAAATTGTTAATGGGAAAAAGACTAGAAATATAATATTAATTAATTATTCGCCACTATATATATATATATATATATATATAATCTGTTGATAATAAGAGTATTTCTTGAAGATTATTTGAATCAAAATCACCGTCCACACCAGGAAGATCATCGATAGACTTGAATATAATGTGAAGATTTTATTTATTTATTTATTATTATTTTGAGTGAGTGAGTGAATGATTATTAACGTCACACTGTTCAGATGCACAAGGGCTTTTGACGACGGACCTTCTAATTTTGAACCACGATCAAGTGACTAGGGCAACACCTGAGCCGGCATTCCCTCTCCTAACTTCCACACCACACCATCGGGAGGACGTTTGAGCCTCTCGGCTCAAACGTGCATCGGCCCTCTCGGGACTGTGGGTTTGCGGCGGTTCTTGACTCGAATTTATGACACGCCAGCCTAGAGTCCATTATCTTGACCACTAGGTTACCGTGGCCACATTATTATTTTGAATATAGTTCTTTCTGTAGTTCTTAATATCTAGCTAAACATTTATCCAAATATTGGATTGAAACCCCATGTCCGGCGTTTAAAAATGACTTTCTAGACTTGCATCTAATTTAAGACCCTCAAAAATTAAACTATTAGTTAATTGATGAATTTTAACATCATTCTTTCGTGTAACAACAAAAAATCCTGAGCCATAGGGTAAATAAACACTGTGTAATAAATATAACTAAACATAGAAATAAGGTATAAAAAAGGCATGGCTTTTTTTGGACCAAGTAGTTTCAAAATCGGGTAAAAAAAATCATGTTAAAAAGGTCTTGGGTGTACCACCAAGCCTACTTCTTTAATAAAATTAACAACTCTGACAATAATCGATCACTAGCGTCGAAAAATATACTCCTGATCTTAATTTCCACAGACCCAGATCAATCCTAATTGATCCTGCTTTTCTTTAATTTCTAATTATGCTTTTTTTACATATATTATTTTTCTTTTAACTCTTTAATTATCTCTATTTACTAATCAATGATTGGTCGAGCTTCTCACTTAAACTTCAATGCAAAAATTGCTGATATCTCTGATCAGCCATTCACAGAAGCCCTATTCGATACCTTTCATATCTAAATATTTTTCGCTTTATCTCGGACTCCTTTGCTGTAACCGGATTGTCTAGGCATCGCTCCTCTCACTCCCATCACGGAAAAAAAATGAATAAATAATTAAAACCTTTTTAAAAGTCAAGATTTTTTTCATCAGCTTTTATCTTTATTTTATTTATATTTATAAATTTATTTAAATAGAATAAAATTGAATTATTATTTATTAATTAAGGGTAATTTGAAAATCCCAAATGTTCTGCATGGAGATGAAGGTTCGGGAGAACTCAGGGCTCTCCTCCCCCCAAACTACAAACCACTGAACCTACTTTATGGAGAATATCTTAAATATTGTTGTAATTGGAATCATCATCACTATTTTAGCTTATATTAAGGCTGTCTTCGGTAAAAGTACTAGAGCTTGAACTGAACGCGAAGCACATTTTCAGACAGAAAAAAGGCCTCAATTTCTATGAAAATTTGCCATATTATAGTTCATACCTCTGTTAACAATACAGTGTTTTTAAAAATGCCGAAATATTTCATGAATACTTTCTTTTTTATTATAATACGTGAAGGCATAGCCCATTTAACATTACGGTATAGGAGAAAAAGCGCGAAACACATTTTATACCAGAAAAAATGGATAAACTCGGTTAAAAACGAGAAGTATAATAAAAAATTCTGCTCTCTAAAGGATAGTGAAGTCAGAATATTATATTAATGTTTCATTTCTTTTATATCTGAAAAAATGTTCCAAATTCTGGTCCTATTCTTTAAAAGGGGTCTCAGGGGTGTTAAATTTTTCTAGAGGTCTGAAAATATAAACGATTTTCAAACGAGTATAATTCTTTTAAATTTAGATTAAATTATTCGAATGTTTTACGTATTATTTAAAATAGAATGGGGCTTCAGAAAAGTATAAAATGTTTAAAATATACTAATAATTTTAAAAGTCATAAGCATATGAAAATTCTATAATAAATATTAAGTATTTTTTGCTTTGCGCACACTATTTTCTAAAATATTAGCCTCTGATGTATAAAACTTTATAGAATTATACACAATGCATCATACTCTTTAAACCCTACCTAATTTTAGTATTATATATCTTTTGTATATTTGTAAAATATTGCAATTTTTTAAATATTTTTTAAAAATGCATATTTTTTATTTATTAAAACATGTAAGTTATTATCCTATGTATATAAAAGTAGCTACAAAGTATTAAGAATACATTTGTCTTTATAAATCAACTTAAAAAGCTAGTAATTAAACCTACTCTTTTAGAAAATAACATGCGCGACGTAAAACTTAATAAAAATTTCTTATAGAAATGTTTCTTGTGTTCATATGCTTATAATTTTTAAAATTATGATTATATTTTAAACATTTTATACTTTTCTGAAGCCCCATTCCTTTATAAGTAATGTGTAAAAGATTCGAATTATTTAACTTAAATTTAAAGAAATTATACCTGTTTGAAAATTGTTTTATATTTTTAGACCTCCAGAGAAATTTAACACCCCTGTGACCCCTTTTAACATTAACCGAAGATAGCCTTAATTCAGATCGAATGCTTATTAATCAGAAGAAAATATGAAATGTTTAGAATTTTAAAAGTTAATAGATGTAATATGTTAACCAGGGGTGAGTAACTAGCAGCCCGCGGGCCACATACGGCTCGCCAAGGCAATCAGAAAATCCGATTTGAACGGAGATTTCTTTCCCGTGCGCGACCAAAGATTCATCTTTTTTTTTTTTACTATTTGGAAAACAAAGAACATTAAAGTGTTTCTACTAAGACAACATGTGAAGAGTTTGGAGGACGAGGTCACAAAATGATTTTAAGAAAATTGAGCCTAAATTTATTTTTCTCCGCTATCTCATTGCTACAAATATTGATATAGCACCTGAGAAGATACAACTGGAACTTATTGTTTTGAAGTCAGATCACAGTGTCACAGAAAATGTTCAATACTATGACACTGACTTTTATATATCATTGACAACTGAAAAATTTCCATTTACGAAGAAATTTGTTGGGAAATTGTTCCTTATATTTTAGTGGACATATATTAATGACCAAAGTTCGTTTTTTGCATTAAAATCAGTAATAGTAAATATAGATGCTAGTTAGCTGACATAAACTTGCAGACTGTGATGAGAATTTAAACAAGCAATCTCACTCCTGATTTAAAAAAAATGTAAAAAAGATGCATTTTTGTAGTACATTTGTCTCATTAAATTAATTCTAAAAATAAATGTACTTGAAGCTATAGACAAAATGAAATTAGTGCAATAAATAAATTGAATAAAACTATCACTACCTTATTTTTCGCATACTTACTATTTTATAATGAATGCAATCATTTTTAAAATGTGCTGCTGTATGGTGTCCTCCATTCCCATAACATGGCCCATGAACCAAGACAAGTTTCCCACATCTGTGCTATGCCATTTGTATCTCATTTGAGAGAAGCAGTTGTAAAAGATCCAAAGTTATTTCCAAGATAATCTTATTACACTGTTGTTTGTAAAAAATGCAACAACATGAAGGAATCATCAAAATTAAATGAGCTTTGTAGCAAATATCAATTATAGGATGTTACGTGTAATAGTGAAGTTTCAGAGCCACCGCGCATGGGTGGAGTACGCAGCGCTCTCTGAACTGATGCTGAAAGCGTATAAACAGAGGGCTGTAGTGGAACGTTGAAAATAGTTAATGATTATTTATTAGTGGCGAATGTTTAGTGAGACCTAAGTATGCCTCCACGATAAGGAGAAATTCCAACAATTTTTGAGTTTGAACGGGGAAGATTACCAGGCTTCGAGAAAATTGATTTTCCTATGACGCAATAAGAGCTCGTATGAAGCGGAACAGTTCCACAGTGATACCAGTTTGGAAGCAGTGGACCGACGAGCAACAAACAACTCGAAAAACTGGCAGTGAGTGGACGACGGAAGGTGACGCCAGCGTGCGACGATCGATACTGCTCCGCATGGCGGTGAATGACCGTACGGCTTTTTCCAGGCAGTTGGCATCACGTTAGTCTACTGCTACAGGTGTACTAATGTCGGCTTCGTCAATTCATCGACGTCTGCTGCACCATGGATTGCGTGCAAGGGTGTCTTTATACAGGATCCCCTCACGGCAAACCATCGATGGCTGTGTCTGGCATGAGCTCATGAGAATAGAGCCTGGCAAGATGATTGGCACCAAGTTGTCTTTTCAGATGAATCACGTTTCAATTCGTGGAACCATGATGGCCGCATTCACGTTAGACGCTATCCCGGTGAACGCTGCCTGTCAGAGTGCGTTATCGAACGACATATTGGCCTAACATCCGGAGTTATGGTTTGGGGTGCGATTTCGTATCATGGACGATCTATTTTGCTACGAATTGAGGGTAATCTCAATAGCAACAGGTAATACAGAGAAGTGCTACAGTCCGAAGTCGTCCCCTTCCTTTAAGGCATCCCTGGAGCTATCTTTCAGCAGGATAACGCACGCCCACATGTTGCAAAGACTGTTGAGACTTCTGTTCAGCCCAACATATGCTACTTCTTTCTTGGTCTGCTTATTCGGCGGATATGTCGCCTATTAAGCACGGGTGGGATTTGGTTGATCGGCGTTTCACTCGTGATCCGCGTTCTGCAGCATCAAAAGACGAGCTTTTGCTGTGCATACAAGCAATATGGAATTCTCTTCCACAAGCAGACATTCAAAATCTGTTTGACTTCATGCCACGTCGTACAGCAACACTTCTTGCAGCGCTTGGTGGCTACACCAAGTACTGATTTCGGACACTTAATATTGTTTTTTTGCTTTGAAAATTTCGTCATTTATTTGTACTAATACAAGTCATTTGTGCATTAAATTTCATTTAATTCCGATGGTTCCTTTATGGTGTTGCGTTTTTAACAAACAGCAGTTTATTATGTAGAGAAGATTCTCAACTGGATTATTGATAGAAGTGAGTGACTATTAACGTTTCAATACTTAGCTACACGAGAGAGAGAGACGGAGTTAAGTACGGGTAGTAAATCTATATTTCTCTAGCGGATAGTATTTGATTCATTATTTTTTTCTTCTCTGTAGATTGTAATTGAAGTTCTTACAATAAGTATATATATATATGAAAAGAAAATGTTGTCAAGCCTGCAGATTATGTTTAAATTTTCAACAACGATAGATCCATAGAGAAATTCTTTGTGATGATGTAGGTCATAGAATTCTTAATAATGAACTCACTGACTATTATTTCTGAATGTAGATATCTTTCTTCGCATTTTTCAGTTTGCTTAAATAATACTCCAAATATATTAAATACATATATTATTAAAATGAATAAAATTTGATCTGATTTATTGTAGCAAAAAAGTGTAGAGATTTTGATGTAAATTATGTGTTTCTTTCTTTCTTTCAAAATAAGTGCATATTAGAGGAATGAATTTTTGTTCCTTTATGCATTATCACGATAATACATCACATTTATAATCTTTTTCATCAACCTTTAAAAATTTATAATTTACAGCTCATCCTTATTATTTGCTTTTTCAAAGATTTAAGCATTTAATTTCAAAATTTTTCAAAGATTTTAACATTAAATATACAGTTTTATAAAAAAGTTCTGAAATGGTTTAAAATTAATTCACTATTTCTTATTGATTTAAAGTTTTTTCTAAAAGATAGGCTAGAAGAATTTTCAAAAAAAATTTTTATTTTATCTAATAAAATGAAGTCTTAGAGTGATTATTGTGTTGTTCAAATCCTCGATTTCAGTAACTTAGTATTTTATTTTGGTCTTCGTTTATCTATTTTGAAACATCAATAAATTTTTAAAAATTACATTAAAATATATCCACATGGGTATTTATCAGAATGGACTTTTTTCCATTCAATCTTCAATTTTACCACTGATGCAAATGTTTAGAAAGTTTTTAATTCTTTCTCACTCTATAGAAGTCGATTCTTTATTTCAATATTTTTATCTTATCGGGTGCCATTAGGTATAAAGTAATAAAAATGACCAATAAAACTAACTTTAATTTTCAAAATAAAGGACCAACATTAAATAAATGATGAAAGTTAGCTTTAATGTACGGAAAACTTAGTCTACTTAAAAATAATTTTATAATTAGAAAAAATTCAGAAAGAAAATTTTAATTCAAATACACAGTAAGAGGGGGATAGTAAATTTTTTTTTCAGAATTTTAAAACCAACCTATGCGGAAAAGAAGCTCTTTGAAGATGAAATAAAAAAATATGTTATGTACTGCCACACACACACACAAACCTAAACCTACCTATGCGGCAAAGAAGCTCTTTGAAGACGAAAGAAAAAAATATGTTATGCACTGCCACACACACACATACACAAACCTAAACCTACCTATGTGATAAAGAAGCCCTTTTGAAGATGAAAGAAAAAAATATGTTATGTACTGCCACACACAAACCTAAACGTATCTATGCAGTAAACAAGCTCTTTGAAGATGAAAGAAAAAAATATGTTATGTACTGCCACACACACACACACACAAACCTAAACCTACCTAAGCAGTAAAAAAGCTCTTTGAAGGAGAAAGAAAAAAATATGTTATGTACTGCCACACACACACACACAAGAGGAATGACGTTCAGGTATTCGAGTTTGTTTATGGAAAGAAGTCAAAGCAATTTTTGTCAAAATGAAACAATATTTTAGAATATTTTAACATTTATTACGATGAGAGGACACATACATACCAACTATTTTCAATAAAAAAACGTCAGGCACCTTTAACAGCTTCTGTAAACTAATAGCTAAAAGAATAAATATTTATTGTCGAAGATAAAGCTCCCGATAAAGCGGAAAAACGAAAAAAGCCTGGATCAGACGTATGGGACGACGCTGGGAAATAGAGCTCGGGCTATGAAATGTTGCAATGTACACTGTACAACTCACTACTCACTTATCAATAATCCTCACTTTTGTTTATTTATATAGTAGAAAAATAATTATTTTGAGTCTAAGATCATCTAACCAAAAATAAGTGTTTTTCCATTTTTTTCGAAAATTCAACCCCTTCTTGCGGCAACGTTCAACAGATTGTTAAATAATTTTTTTAATTACATTTTTTTCCTAATCTCCATACCGTAGAACATTTTTTCCGCATAAAGGTAGATTCTGATTAATAATGGACTCGATTCATCTGACGTCATAATCACATGATGGCACGTTAAACAAATAGCCGGCATTTTCAGATTTGCATCTTCTCTATCATATAACAAAATGAAATCCTTTCTTTCCTTTAACTTAAAAAACAATAAAATTTGTATTGTTATGCACATTACTGATAGATTTATAAATATTTTTTTTTAAATTTCACATTAATATTTCTTTATTTTTATTTCAAAATTACAATTTGTAAATTCTTGGAGCACCTATCGTTAAATTATGTAGATTGGCAATCGATTTCGGTCGGTTCTACACTTTAACTCTTAATTTTTAAGTTTAAAGGATTTTGTTCAATTGAACGATCCATACTTTTTTGAAACGCAATGTAGATGGAAAACTAATTACTAAACCTAAAAGTATACAAAAACACAAGACACG
>BMAU01015159.1:0-10734 GCA_019973935.1 Trichonephila clavipes | reverse complement strand
CTGTATTCCTTTTTGAATATGAGGGTAAGAAAACGCGCCCACTTTCCTATTTTTTAAAAAAAGTAATGAGGTAAAAAGAGCATAGGCCTTTTCTCATGTTTAAACAATAACACAATAAATACTACATACGATGATTATATTTATAAAATAAAACCGATCTTTCTCTATTCAGTTATATTTTTAATTTAAAATAGCATAAAAAAAGGATTTCAATACTTTTAATTTATTTTAAATAAAATCATATAAAAGATATTTTTATGTTAACTGAATATTTTTCGGAAAAAATTTTAAATTTTCCTTCCTAGTGTTCTCTTTTTCGAACTTCTTGTATTAAATAAAAATTCCTTTTCTACATCGGCATTTGTGATGGACATAACACACATTCAGTCAATAATTTTTAATTTTAATGGGGGATATACTTCTTCAAATGCGCATGACAGTACTTCTAACCATTTTCTACTCAAGTTAAATTTCTTATCTTTATGTTTCTTTTATTACAAGGAAAAATGTCACACATCGATAACTACATTTTCACACAATTCAGTCATTACAAATTCTATTGTGAGAAAAGTTCTCCCTAATTAATTTTGTCTTTCAAAACAGTACACTTAAAAAGCTTTTGTTCAGTGAAGTTAACCGAAAGTTCCACAATGTATTCATACCAATTGATTGATTGATTGATTGAATATTAACGTCGCACTGTTCAGCTACACGAGGGCTTTTGGTGACGGACCACGTAATTTTGAACCATGGTCAAGTGACGTGGACGACACCTGAGCGGGCACCCCCCTCTCCTAACTACCACACCACACCAACGGGAGAACGTTTCAGCTCTCGACAGATTTAACGTGCATCGCCGCCCTACACGGCGGGTCTTTAGTGGTACTGGGCTCGAACCCGTGACAAAGCAAGCCACGGTCCGATACCTATACCACTCGACTACCGCGACCACCAAATTTTAAAAACAAATTTAACATTTGGAAATGTATCCAGTATTAAATTTTTCAGTATACACAAATATTTCCTGCTGTAGGAAAGATATAGTATGAGATGTGGTGTGTGGTTGTGAAAGAATGTTTTCGTACGTGTAGACTATCTTTGAAAATTTAAATATCACTGAAGCTGATCATATAACTGCAAATGAGCCATATTTTAATGTGTGCTGGTATCAAAGTAAAACACTTTACAATATTTAACAGCCTATGGAATTATACTCAATATCAAACTATTCGCAAAATGGCTTACAGCTTCTATTCAAATTGTAAAGAAACTGAAATATAAATATATCTTACTGCAGTCAAAAATATTCATAATATGTAAGTATCCTATTTCTCCACTTATTTCTGTACATTTTAAAAACTGTAGCTGAATGCAATTTTTTATATTTATAAACGAGGCATAACAGCTCACACACTCGTAAAAATGTCCTTGTCATTTTTAAATATACTACTATAAAACGTATATAGATTGTAAGATCAGTTGTAAAATCCTAAAAGCTTTTAGAGGAGCTAAAAACATGTAATTTTGGATTGATCAAATGTTTAATATAATACACAAATATACATGTTATTAAGCAAATACATTTGAAAAATCAAACTTCCTTCTGAAATAAACGTAATTGAAAGAAAAATGTTTAATTGCAAATGAGTGGAAATGCATGTTTATCTAAGGGGTATCCCCAAAGTGAGGTAATCCTCAAACTTAAAACTCAAATTCAAAGGCACAACAATCCATGAGGGCCAGGAACTACTGTGCCCATCATAATACAAGTGACCATTGGACGCTGAGGTGCATGAACAGATGTCCCGATTTGGTGGTCTGTCTGAAGAGAGACCTTCAGTGTTTAAGACCCGAAGCAAGCTTGGTACTCATTTATCGACCCAATGTAGCGGGGATGAAAAGCAGAGTCGACCTTGCCAGCCCGTTAATAGAACCCAGACCTGTTGTGTGGAAGCACTATACACTACTACTCGATCCTTTTCGGTGAAAAATAAAATTTAATGTTAGAATCTTAAATAAATCCCTAATGAATGAGGGAGTCCAAACTTTTTTTTCATGTAAACTGTTTAGACGGAAATGGTTAATTATGAACATTTCACAAGTTGCATATATTAAAATTCACCATTATAGTTTACATAAACTTTTAAGGGTGCAAAAGGTGTATTTCGGCTGCACGAATTAATTTTAAAAGGAATACGGTTGCGAAAAAGTAGTACAAATCTATCTAAAGTAGGGTTGGTTACCTTACATATTGAAAAACACAACAATGCATTGGAAGACAATTCCACAATTCGTTGCTTTATCTATGTAAGGAAAATTACAAGATTTATTTTTGCATTTGTAATTTATATATATATATAATTTTTCCTGGGAACTTTAAAAGCTAGAGCGGCAACCATCAAAACCGCGGTTCTCTCTCTGTTTTTCCAGATCGCCCCTGACTAAGCCGGCTCTGCCATAGTAAGTGAAAATGCCGGATTTTGTATGTCAAGATCATTTTATAGCAGACTGCATTTTTCATGTATTTTAGATGGTCGTTTTATATTTTCTACATCAATATCTTAATGTCTGAATTTAAAATTACATAAAATTCTTGACATTCGCATGACCATGATAATTTTTATTAGAATATGAATGTGTAATCACACGATTACATGACTGTTATTAAGATATTATTTTAACCATTTAATTAATATTAAGTATAACATAACGAAGACAAATTTTCTGAACTTTAAAATAAATATTTCGAAAACTACTTCAGATATACTCAAAATTTTTCATTTCTACCCTTTAGCTTCTCAGTTTTGCTTCTATGTAAAACTTTATTGAATATTTCTCGGTTTTTTAGTATATTTTTTGCTCTTAGCATGCATTTTTCAACTGAATTGTATGAAATCTTAGAAATATATTAAAAAATACCGAAGAAGCTATATAATAAAATTTGAAATTTATATTATACTGAGAGAGTTGCTAGAACTTATGGTAAATAATTTTTAACTTTGCGATACATTTTTTTTTTCGAAATTTCAAATGGAATTTCTAACATAAAATTTCTAGCTTTATACGGTCGAGATTTCAAAAAATATTCAGATTTTAATTATTTATTCAGTTAGCCTTGAAAAAAAGATAAATGTTGAGGTATTTTGCATAAATAGATATTTTTGAAAAATAATTCGAATGTTTTTGAATAGCTCGAATTTAAAATTGATTTTTATGTTTATTTATATGCATAAATGTCTACTGTAAATGTTTCCGTATATTTTTGATTACCATTTATTCAAACATTCAAGTTATAAAAAATATGTGGGAAAATCTTCATTCATGTTGTCTTTGATGTAAACTGAAGTTCAAGCACTTAAAATTCAAATATAATTCGGTGTATTTTAACAATATATAACTAGGCACTGTACGTAAACTTCCCTGAACACTTGGGCTTTGAAATCTAAAAAAATATTAATAGATCTTAATTAGATTTTTTTTGTTATTATTTTATCAAAGTGTATGAAAATGTTTCAAATTATTTGATGAAGTGTTTAAATTTATTCATTTTTAGTGGTTGGAAAGTTGAAAAGATTTTAAATTTTAAAGTGTTTGGTATTTTATTTTTTTGGGGGGGCATCTTATAATGAAATAATCATGTTTTAAAAACTGAAAGCATTGATTAAGATAAAAAAAATGAAGCGAAAGAATATACTTTAAAAAATATATAATTTGTTAACTATATAAAATAGCAGATTGCCCTGACACGCCCCAACTTGTTACAGTTTGAAATTAATATGAAACCAAAAGTGAATTGTAACATATTTTACTTATGCGTTGGGACTTTTGAAAACTTTTAAAATACAAGCTAGCAAACAAACACTTCTTTAGTTCTAAAGAAATTTCTCCCCGATTTTTTACGATTGCCCCAGGGTCAAAACACGGGGTTCCCTGCGAGCCATAAAACTCCTGCTGTGTTGCTTCCTCCGTCCCTCATTATCTTTCAAGATGTTAAACCTTAAAAGGGGGAAAGGATTTCAGAAAAGTACGGCTAATCCGCTTTTGAAAACGTTACTTGAAGGCAGAAAAATCAGTGCAGTCCTTTTTCGAAGCATCTTTACACTGACGAAATTTTCAGTGCTATCAGGTTAGAGGGTTAATAATGTACTGAATGCAATAATAATGCACTTTTTTTTACGCTAAAGCAATAATCTTAATTATACACCGTACAAATTCATGACATAAGTATTAAATTTTGTATATGTTGCTTTTAAGCAAAAAAAATATTAAATAATAGGATAATTATTATGTTATTTTTCCTTTCTTTAATTTTTAAATTGGAACATATTGCAAAATGCAGTGGCTGCTTAGAAGACAAAATATAGATATCAGCTTTTTTTAGAAAGAACTCAGTGGGTCAATTTCTAATCATAAGCATTCCTTTGAAAAATTTGCTCTGTAAGACAAGCCCATGGAAGTCGCTAATACTTTTTTAAACTTGTTATTAATTTAGTATTAATTAATTAGTTATAAACTGCTAGGGAGCACTGATACATTAAAAGTATACCGGCTGAAGTACCCACTTGCACGAGTTCATTTATAAGAAAATGAAACATTATTGAAATAATCGCTGAATTTTGTAAGGACAGTACAGCCAAGTGTACGACAAGTTTACAAAAATGTAAAATGATTTTTTTAAAATGATTGCTCAAAGTATAATTAGTTTAAAGCGAACTGTAATTATAAGCCTCACAGAATTAGCATTTAGAATTGATGTTGAATAATGAACAATAATATAAAATTCCGATGAGAAATAAATGTATTATTTTTAATATTTAAAGTGAAAAGACTTCAACATGCTTTAAACCTGGAGCAGGCACGCACTCGATACTAATGGTCGAGTGGGGTTATTGAGCCACCCCAATCTTTTTTCTTATAATTATTTTTATAGTACACAATAAAAATCGTAATTCCAGTGAATAATTTAATTAAGAGAAAATATACTCACCCCTACTTTAAAGAACACAGAAAATATTTCGAAAAAAAAGTTATCACACTTGGAACTCAGTCAAAACAAGTACCTTAGAGATTGTAAAAAAACGTTAGTCACTCCCAAAAAAGAGGGAGATATGTGACAAATATATTTTAGTTCACACGTTAAGACTGTGAAACAGGAGGATAGTCTCAAAGCCATTGGTAACAATTAAAGAGTTTTGCCAGAATTACCGATTTCGTGCACTCTGTGCTCGGCGTGACAGCTCCGGAAAAAAAGGGTATCATTACAATATGGATGTTCAAAAAAAATTTATGTAAAACGTTTTTTTCATTATGCTTTTTTATATGTTTGCGAATAACTCATAGAAATAAATCTTGGCCAAGTAATACTTCAAAGAGCTCTCTGTGCTTTTCCAAAAATCATAAAAATATTTTACAAGGAAAAAATCGCAGCAGAAATAGTTTATTTGCAATTCCCTAAATAAAAAAACAAATACATAAGAGCAGGGACATAACTAACTGTACAAGTAAGTTCGAAGGTCAAACCGCAGCAACTACATTCTGCTGTCTACAGCTGATGACAATAATATAACAGTGATGAATTTTTTAACTTTTTAAAATTTTTTTTCGATTATGGATCTGGGTTTTGTTTTTTCTCATTTTGGTTTGAAAAGAAACCGTAATAGAAGTAGAAGCTTTAATTTTTTTTATGACGTAATATCGCAGATATATAAATTATATCAGTGTAAATGTGTATTTTTTATTATGTCAGAAAGTATTTTGTTTTACTTCATTCCAGTAAATAAATTTTTTAAATCTTTTATTTTCGATATGCTCGCGCCCCCCTTGTACGTTTATTTCGCCCCCCAGGGGGGCGCGCCCCACAGTTCCAGAAACACTGGCTTGATGCATTAAAAAGAGCTCTCAGTTTAGTTGTAGAATTTTCGGGGTGATAAACACCATGGTGTGGCATGTAAAATGCAACTCTAGACCCATCCGCCTTGATTTCCCTCATGTGGCCTAAATCCTCATATTCCTGCAAAAATTTCTCATACAGGGACAAATATTCTTTATCTCCACTTAGTCATTTCAACAAAGAGTTTAATCTCTGAATTGCGGTTTGTCTGGATTCACCAAGACATGAAGGATCTTCTTTTAATGGCATCGCCACCGTATATCTTCCCTGGTCATCTCTCGAATGGGTGTTTTTAAAATGGTCTTCACAAATATCTAATTCACTGGTTTTAACTGAATCGATTTCTACATTTTCGATTTCCCAAAACTTCTTAATTGAATGCTCTAGATTATCCGCAGCCTAAATAAACCCACAATGTTCTTTTCCCTGCTTGTCTGAAGATGTAGATCCGGAAACGATAAATCCGAAAACAGTGTTTTGAAAAATAACATTTGAACCCTCCATCTTGAACTGTCCGGGTAACATTAATTCATAAAATACTTCTGCACCAAATAGCATTTGCACGCGCTTTGGAACATTGAAATTTTTGTCAGCTAATTTAAGATTGGGAATATTATTCAGATTAAAATCGATTTTTGTTGCAGAAACAAGATATTCCGTTATTGTTGGTACCAAAAAAGTCTAATGTTTTAATGTAACTCTCTTCTTTATTACTAATAGATACTGAAACGCACGAGTCAGTCGGAATTACTGATTTGTTTAGTCCCGAAACCGAAACATTAGTTTTGTATTTTTTCAATCCAATTAAATCGCATAAGCTCCTAGTTAAAAAGTTAGATGTAGATCTGCTGTCTAAAATTGCTTTGACTGGGAATAAATTATTTTCACTTTTAATGTAACAAATTGCTGAGCTTAGCAAAACACATTTTTCCTGTTTATACTCGTTGCGGTTAATAAGTTGTTTTGAGTTTCTACTCGCGGCTCGAAGACTGGCGCTGATGTGTTAAGAGGTTCAAAGTTGGAATTCGTTAATTCCTGGTTTTGGGCTGTATAATGTATCGTTTTATGTCTCTTTTGACACTCAGAGCAAACAAATCTCGATTTACAGTCTTTCGCTCTATGAGATGTAGAAAGGCAATTAAAGCAAAGGTTATTAGTTTTAATCAGATCAATTCTCTTATTTATGGGAAGTTTTAAATACACTGCGCACTTATATAATGGATGCGATTCAGCGCAACAAATACATTTAGAATCTTTATTCTCACTCAAAAATACACTAAAGTTTTATTCTAATCAATGGGCACGGAAACAAATTAAGAACCTGGCATCTAAATTTTAAAAATTAAGGTTTATTAAAAAAAACATTTAAGGAAAACAATTATTTTACAGTTAGCAACGTTCAGACATGACTTCACTCCGTCGTACCCAAAGACCGAATCCATGCAACTTCACATTCCACATTCCAAGGGGGAGGGGAACTACCCATTCCCTTTAGCAGGTGTTAATGGACCTTTCCACTCCTACACCTCCCCCCCTTAAAAAGCTCATCCGTCATTCCAGGACGATGAAGCTGAAAAGAAACTATAAAAAACAAAAAAAAACACATGCATACATACATGGCAAGAAACGAGATAACGAGAGAATTTTTTTTCAGGTATCACGTAAAAAGAGCTTTTGCTAATACAACTCCCACATAGTTTTGCAAATCACATTAATATGCTAGAAAAATTTATATCCATACAAGTTTCAAACACAATAATACTCAAAAAAAATATTAAAATATAAAAAGACAAGTTACTAAAAATATAGCACAAAATCTAAAATAATTATACAACATGTACTAGCAAAGCATATTTAGAAGCCAAAGTTTTAATCTTTAGAAGTTTTCAGAAATCATGGTACTGAAAAACGTTAAGTACATATATAATCATTGGCATTAATCTTATCTATTTAACAGGAGCAGGCAACCTGAATAATTCATTACTTTTACATGCTTAAACCTTCAGCCAAACGTTAATTTCGTTTATTGTACCAGGTTTAAACATTTAAAAAAAATTCACTTTCTCTTTTTCTTCCAATTTCTATGTAGAATGAAAGCAAGAAAAATCCTTTTCAGTCCCAAGAGTGACAAAAAACAACCAACGCATGTTATTGTCCATAAAATATCCTCGCGAACCTTAAGTATTTTCAATCCTGCTTTCAACTCCAAATTAACAATTCCTGTTATTGGATCAGGACAACATTGCACCCGGGTTGAGTCAATAAAATTAGGAATACATTCCTTACGGGGGCAACCACGCCTAGTACTATACAAGATTCCTTTTTTAAATCCATAAGTTAAGGCAACATCTCCCTTGCTTTCTTTTATACCTTGTCCATTTGTTTGGACATTCGATCCATTAATTTTTACTGCAACCAAATCTCCGTTTGGAACATTCAATAAAGACCGTGTCTCAGGAAGTAGATCGGTGACCACTTCTTGGCTGCAAACTGATTTCGAATTTACCAAATTAATAATTTCTTCTTCCCCTGAAGGTTCTCGAAGTATCGCAGGATTGCGAACCATTTGCCAGTTTTCTATTAATCTTTCAAAATCAGAGGAACAGATTAACATGTCGTTAACCAAATTTTTAGAGACAGGCACAACACCGTGCCTCAGGTATCTTTTACTTCACCCATTTCATGCTCCCCAAATGCAGACGTTACTTGAACTGACCCTCTATTATCAATGCTTTGTCCTTCGACAACATCTGGTCTTACCACGGGCATCTGGGCACCTGTGTCCATGACAGCATTCACCATTTCTTGCTCACCCTTGACCTTGACGTAAACAACCCTTAAATCGTCCATTCCATTTTCTTCCTTGATAGGAGTAGTTGCTGGTATCGTAGCTTCAGCCATCAACACAGCAGGAGATGTTTCACTCATATGTTCCCCGGCCCTCCCGATACTAATTCGGTAATTTGAAGATGTATTCTTACGATCTTCTGCACAACTCGTCCGCTTAACATTCGACCGAATACTTTCGATCTGTAACCGCAGTTCATTTAGTTCTGATTCCCAGCGCAGCTGCCTGGCGATTTTTTCCTCTGTTTCCCTTTCAACGCGTTCCTCTGAAATAACGGATAACTGAGCTCTAACGAACTCCTCTTCGTAATCTTTTCTACCGATTATGATATTCTTTAAATCTATAATCGTCATTTTATTTGATACCTTTTGACCTAACTCCTCAGCCAACAAAACTAAATCTTGCTTTTTAGCTTTCCCTAAGAATGCCATTTGAAAATTTTTTCTCTTAAAATATACTCAAACTAACCAATAATAGGACGAAAATAACACTAAAAGGAATTGCAAAAATTAAGTACCACACATATATCTTTCATTAAAACACCCAAAAACAACGTCCGCTATGCTAACTCAATACTCGATGAACTGGGCAGAAATCAAAATAATAGTCATATATTTCACAATATCCCAAGTGTACTTAATACTCAATAAATAAAACTTAATATATTACTGATTATATCACCTAAAAAATTCTCACTTCATATATTACTGATACACAATAATCACTTAAAATATTACCGATATACAATAATCACCTAAAATATTACTGACACACAATAATCACTTAAAATATTGCTGATGCACAATAATCACTTAAAATATTACTGACACACAATAATCTCCTAACTTATTTCTGATACACAATAATCACTTAAAAAATATATTACCGACATGCACCACTTAATCTATTCCTGGCTGGAATAATAGAACACTACAAAATATATTCGGTAGTTTTTCTCCAATTTAAACTGATAATATATATTTTTTTTTCACATTAATCGAAAAATACTATGCGTACATAAGCACAAAATAATTTCATTGACATGAAATAAGTATTATTCTTTAGCATTAATTTTTCAATAAACTCAATTGCTATTCACTGACGTGAACTTATTATTGTGCATTACAAAAATAAATAAATACAATAAAGAAAAAAAAAACATACAATCTTTCCTTAATTTATAGAACTGATGTTCTAAAAACACTTTCCATTTATATGGAACAATAATAATAAAATATATACTGATGTATATAATAATTCACAATTGAACTGGCGTTCAAAAATTTTTTATAACTGCATTTATATGCAATAAAATAATATACTGAGAGAATTAATGATTTTGAAGTTTTCCTTAATTTATAGAACTGATGTTCTAAAACTTACTTTCCATTGATATGGAACAAGAAATAATAAAAAAATATACTGATATATAATAACTGAAATTTGAACTGGCGTTCAAAATTTTATAACTGCATGGATATGCAGAGCAAAAAAAAAAAAACGTACACTGACGTATACAAAAATAAAATCAAAATTCTCTCTTAATAAATGGATATTAAACAGTAATTTTTTATAAATTCTCTCGTCTTACATTACAGGGAGTTGCAAGCAAAAACTCTTACCTGGTTCATTTCCACGCGGGAATCCAGAAAACTCGAAATTTCTGGAACGTTCTTCCTGTGGGGTTTGCCACTAAGACTTAATCACTATCGGCTGCGCCACTAAAGTTTTTTCTGATCAATGGGCACGGAAACAAATTAAGAACCTGGCATCTAAATTTTAAAAAATTAAGGTTTATTAAAAAAAACATTTAAGGAAAACAGTTATTGTACAGTTAGCAACGTTCGGACATGACTTCACTCCGTCGTACCCAAAGACCGAATCCATGCAACTTCACATTCCACATTCCAAGGGGGAGGGGAACTACCCATTCCCTTTAGCAGGTGTTAATGGACCTTTCCACTCCTACAAATACCCTTGACGCGTTTTCACTGGA
>BMAU01015155.1:0-94514 GCA_019973935.1 Trichonephila clavipes | reverse complement strand
TTATTGTTTCTCTAGTTAATTCCAGAATTCCGGCCAATTAAGGGGAATAATTTAAACACTATTTTCGGAATTTTGTTGTCGCCGTGAGTTGTATGTGGTTTTCCAAGTGAGGTTTTTTATCAAAGGTAATTCCAAGGTATTTAGTACTTTGAGACCATGGTATTGTGGTGTTGTACATTGTGTGGGTGGTGGTGGAATTTTTCGTTTTTAGTGAATAGCACGGCGGCGGTTTATCAACATTGATGACTTATTTTCCATTTATCATAGTAATTTTTCAAGTAGTTTAAGATGTTTAATTTAGTGCAAAAGTGACAAGAACTTATTCTTTTTTGTAAGTGGTTGTTGTATGGCTTTGTGTCATCTGCAAACATAAGTAATTTTTGGTAGTGAAGTAGTCGGTATGTCGTTAATGTGCCAACAGGAGTGAAGAGCAGGGGGTCAAGGAGACTCCCTTGGGCGACTCCGCAGCTGATGTTTTTGTGTTTGAAAGAAGAACTTCCTTAACTCGGAACTTGGGTAGGAACGGTTAGTATTATGTAAGAGTGCTGGGGAGGAATACAAGAGGAGGGGAGTAGATTGTAATTTATTAAGTTTGTATGTTAGTCCGGTAGCCACACACGCGGTCGAAGGCTTTCTGGATGTCAAGAAAAAAACTGCGCCGGTGCTACTCTTTTATTTTTTGAAATCCTTCGAGAATAGCTTCGGTAGCATGAGATTAAGTAATGGATTGGAGTGTAGAGAGCTTATTAGTAAAAACCGTATTGGTTTTTGGGTTTAATAAATTATTAAGTATAGATGAAGTTTTTTAATCTAGTTAGGATGATAGATTCGGTAATTTTGCTTAATGTAGATAAGAGAGAGATAGGTCTATAACTTGGCGGGTAAGTTTTTGTTTTTGCCTGGTTTAAGAATCAGGGGAAGATAATGGCTTCTTTCCAGGATTTGGGAAGTAATTAAGGGTAAGAATTTTTTGTTGATTAGGATGGTTAAGATAAGAATGGCTTTGAGAGAGAGAAGTTTCGTCATGCGGTTGCTAAGCTAATGCCGTCTTTTCTGGCGACTTTTAGAGTTGGGTTTTTACGATATGAAGTTATTTCAGATGGATTATGCGATATCAGTGGTAGGTGAGGAGGGGTTAGAGAGGAAGGAAGTAGCAGTGTTATTAGTTATTTCGTCGTCTTCGTCCAAATTTATTTGTGTTTTCTTCCTAATATTTTCAGTGAAGTTGTCAGTGCCAGAATCAGCGAGGGATGTTTGCCTTTTTGGTTGTTCGGTAGCTTTAGCGCACTTGCTGTCTCGCGGTTTAGTGGTGGTGAGTTTCTGAGCGTTTGTTTTTGAGAAACTTTTGAACCGCCCATGGGGGCTATTATCTTGAGCATTAAGTGCTTGTAGTCTAGCTGTCCAGTTTTTCGTTACTGTAGTTTCTAAGTTCTTTCTTAACATTCTTTTGGGCTTTGTTGTATAGTGTTATATTTCGAAAGAGGCGGAGGTTTTCAAAGAAATACTACGCGGAAGTCACATTCAGGAAAATGAAGAACCCTACAGTGACGACCCAAGATTGGAAGAAGTTGAGAAGTTTAGTCGATGACTTTTTCGACAACTTCACAACATGCACGCCCCCTCTCACTTCCCCCTCCAGGTTAGAGGCATTATTAAAAAACTGCAGAATAGAGAAAGCTGCAGGCCCAGATCAAATCCCAAACATAGCATTTAAATATTTCGCAAGGTGGTAGCACTCATTTAACTAAAGTTGTGCTAATCAGTGCCTCATTGAAAATCACTTTCCTACACTGTTGGGAAGCAAACAGGCGAACTACCATTATGCTAGCCGAAGCCAGACCAAGATAAGAACATATCCTGAGGCTGCAGACCAGTTGGCTTGAGAATTAACGCCACTGCTAAGATTACTCGAAAGGAATTATTTTTAACAAGGAATCAAATCTCACTGCAAAGCCATAGATTGTATTCCCCGGAGCAATGCGGCTTCCGGGAGGAGCCATTCAACGCTACACCAATGGTGATTACGTGTGGCTAAACTTTATAAACGAGGGTTTTGCCCACAAACTTTATAGCGCGGACCGTATCGGTGAACTCTGTGATTTTTTGATCGATATCAGAATAAGTATTAATAGTATTTGGGTGATAATTTAATAGAGAGAGATTTGCATTAAGTTTTTTAGAAAATAGTGGCCAGTTCGTGTGAACTGCCCTGGGGTTAGTGATATCTTTGTTGAGCTTTAGTGTGAAATTTAGAAGGACTGGATTATGATCTGAAGATAAGTCATGTAGAGAGTTTATAGTATATGGATAGAAGTTTCTAATTAAAGCAATATCTAAGGTATTAGAAGTATTAATTCCGAATCTCGTTGGAGAATCCGGATAAGCAATGTGCAAGTTAGTTAAGTTAGTAAAGTCGAGGAGACGCACTCCTCTAGAAGAGTTATTTTTGCAGTTCCAGGCAGTATGTGGGGCATTAAAATCGCCGAATAAAACACAATTACTGCTGGTTTGAATTAGATTTTCTATGTCAATGGTGCAGGTATATTCGTCAGATTTTGGCGGTATATAGATACTGACTATTGAAATAGGATCGTGATCGAGTGGAGTTAGTATAACAACAGTAGCTTCGATGGTTTGCAGAGGGGGAGTGGAGAGAGAGTAGTGATTAATAGCGCGTTTGACGAGAATTAGAGTTCCACCGAAGGCCCTGTCATTCTCAGTTGAAGGTTGTCTATCATTTCTGTAGCAGGTGTAGTTTGCTATATTAATGTTATGTGATGGTCTCAAATGTGTTTCTTGAATTAATAGTAAATCGGGAGAGTACTTCTCTATAAATATTTTTAATTCAGTTAATTTACCAAGTAAACCATTTGCGTTCCAAGAACACAAACTGAGGCCAATTGGGGACTTATTTATCATTATTGGTGTTACAAGATGCCTCTATTAGGCTGTACATCTGATTTGCATCCGCTTGGGCTGAATTTACTTGATTGAAACTATTGGTAAGGGTTGGGGCTGTATTCATAGCATTAAGTAATTGAATAAGGCATTGCACGGTGGTGCTTAGCAGTGCTTTAATGTCACTGTTATTACCGTTTTGAGTATTATTAAGATTTAAGTTGGGAGTGGGGTTAGAGTTAATAATCTGGTTAGAATTTTGAACTTGATTCTGTATGGGAGGAACATTGTTACTGGCCTCAGTTTGGTTTGAGGTCTCAGGTTTTCGTGGCGCCATCTATGGTTTGATTTGAGAGTTGAAATTAATTTTTGTATTATTAGAGTTTTTAGCGATTTGTGCATACGAAAAGTTCGGTCTGACGAAACTATTGTAGAGGTTTGTGTAACTGTTGCGATTAATTTTAGCAGCGCCCTTTTTGGGTTTGGGGAAGCATGGGCATCCGTACCAGTTGGCCATATGCCCGTACACTTGGCAGTTAATGCAAAATTTTGTTTCAAGCCTTTGCTTGATGGGGCAGTCTTTCGTTATGTGCTCTTCGCCACACTTAAGGCAGCGGGGTTTGAGAAAACAGTTTTCAGCGTTATGATGGAAATTGTTGCAAGAGAAGCACTGTGTGATTCCATTGCCGTTATATCCATCGACTGTGATATTTAGGTGTGCAAGCGTTTTTAAATCGAAAATTTTTAGGTTCTCCAGTTATCTAGGGAGAGTAACTTGAAAGACTGGAAGTTTTTGTTTAGTTCGTCTTCCAATTAGTTGGGTTACCCTTTCGGGTAAAAATCCCTCTTTTTCCAAGTCTAATTTAATATGATTCGGATCAGCAGTTTTTGGGTAACCTTTTATGACCACTTTTATTGGTCTTTCATTTTTAGGGGTTATTACGTAAAATTTATATCCAAGTTCTATGAGAGTTTGTCTAACAATGCGATTCTGTTCTGTGGTATTAGAGTAAAGCTTTATATACTCTCCTGTAGTTTTTAGCCTGAGATGTGGAAAAATTCTTTTTACTGTGTCTACCTGTTCCCTATAGGTTTTTGTGATTTTCATCATAATTGGTGGTGGTAGTGGGTTATTTCCTGGCTTCTGCTGATCTTTTGTTACATCATTAGAATTTTGGTTATTAGTAGGAGGTGGGGCCAGTTGACCTGAGACCTGTTTTATGATAACATTTCGGAGTAGAGAGAATTGATTAACAACGGGTATGTCCTCTGAGCTTTCAAGTACCATTTTCCTCACCGTTTTTCTAAGTGGCGGGAATTCAAAGTCGTCCTCATCTTTTCTTTTATGTTGCAAATTTCTCCTAGAGGGAGAAGGAGGAGGAGTACAATTGGGAGAATTTTTGGGAGAGATTTGGTGAGAGCAGCCTGGGTTGGTACAGGGAGAGAGAGAGTCAAAATCACTCACCGCTTGTTGAATTGTTCCTTGTATATCCTGGTATTCAATCCATGCCAGTTGATAGAGAGAATCTGATTCGACATGTCCTTGATCTAGTCTTAAAAGAGAGACGGTTTTTTCTTTTTCGTTGCAAATCATTTGCAACCTTCTAATGTAGCTCTTCATTGCGGTGAGCTCATCGCATGGTGTGGGAGCAGTACCGTTAGATGCTATAGATAGTGGTGATAAGGGAGAAAAGTCCATGTCAGTTTGCTGAGCCATTGCCATATTCCTAGTCGTATGCCGTGAAAGTAACCAGATGTGAATAATTAGTGATCTGAACTACACTAGTAGCACTGAAAAGTGCTGTAGCCAGATGTATAAATCGTAAAGAAAAGAATGTGAATCATGCTAATGAATTGGGGCGTATAGGAGACGCATCCAATTCGATAGAGGGAGATCTCTTGCGGGCCACTGTCAAGAGCGGCGACCAGTCAACCTCTATAGTCCGAGTCAGATTCGGGAATCTTCTTCCGAGTAAGTGGCCGTCGGAACGGCCGTATTTAAGTCTTTGCGAGAGTTTTGCTCGACCAATCAGGAGGCAGCAGTTCGCGTGGGGGGCGGGATCGGGCGAAATTGGACAAAAAGTTAATCTTGAAATTTGGAGAGATGAATTTAAATTAAGATATTTCTAGGTCTATTAAAGTTGGGGTCTGGGGTATAAGTTTCAATTTTTCTAAGAGTTCTGTTATCAATTGTTTCAATATTATCGTAGAATTTTATTGCAAGTTTCTTTATAGTTTCCCGGATGGTTTTGAGGTGAAGCGCAGGCCTAATATCTGCGTTCCTCATAAACCACCGGGCATTCGTGAGTTGTCTTATAACGACATTTTGAGATGCTTCTAGAAAGTTAATATTTGAAATAGCTGCATGCCCCCAGACTGGAGAAGCATATAAGATGACTGGTCTGATTATAGAGGTATAGATAAGCACTTGCCGCGTTGCGTGGTTAGACATTCTTCACTACAACACGGTTGAATTAAACAACAATAAACATTTATTAACTTTAAAGATAAAAGATTAAATGAGCAATTAAGAGTTAAGCTTCCAAAAACTACAACACATGGTGAACCAGGCACGCTACAAGAATAACAGATCAATTCAGTTCAGTTTTTGAGTCGTTTTGTTGAGCTGTAAGGTCGCTGCATACTCCCCTTCCAGTGTCAACGATACCTAGTTGGAAGATGAACTTTGCGACCAGAACGTGTAGATGGCTGGGTAGGCGTTGAAGCTGTTGGATCAGATTCCACAGTAGCAGGTGTTGAAGCTGTTGCATTAGGTTCCACAGTAGCAGGTGTTTCATTCTTGGTTTGAGGTAGTTGCAAGTCCTCAGTGTTAAGAAAGAAGGCAGGTTTGCATCTATCAATAGATGCAGATACCCGTTACCATTGATGTCAAGGAAAACACTTTATCCTTCCTTTGTAAGACTTTGAAAGGGCCATCATAGGGTTGTTGAAGTGGACGACGTAACATGTCTCGGCGAAGAAAAACATGTGTTGCTTCCAACAGTCCTGGATGGATAAAAACTGGACGTTTGCCATGGTGTTTTGGTGGTTTAGGGTGAAGTGATTGCATGTGAGACTTAAGTTTCGAAACAAAATTCACAACATCATCGTCTGGCTTGGAAGAGTCAAACATCTCCCCTGGCAGTCGAATAGTGGTCCCAAAAACTAATTCAGCTGGGGTACACAGAATATCTTTAAGAGAAGCTCGTAGACCAAGTAAGATGATAGGGAGTACTTTTGTCCAACGCTCAGTAGCATGGCACTTGATTGCACTTTTCAATGGGCGGTGCAATTCTTCGATCATCCCATTAGCTTGAGGGTGGTATCCAGCTGTACAACACTTCTGAACACCAAGTAGTTTGCTAAGAGCTTTGAAGAGAGAGGACTCAAACTGCCTGCCCCTGTCGGTTGTGAGAATTGCAGGAGTTCCAAAGCGAGACACCCAAGAGGAAAAGAAGGCCTCAGCCACAGTCTCAGCAGTTATGTCTTTGAGAGGTTGGGCCTCTGGCCATTTCGAAAAACGGTCAATCATTGTCAGGCAATAGGTGTAGCCATTTGATGGAGGTAGAGGTCCAATGAGATCCAGATGAACATGATCAAAACGTTGGGAAGGTTCTTGAAATGATGAAAGAGGTGATCTAGTATGACGATGAATTTTGGATTTTTGGCAAGCTAGGCAGTGTCTTGCCCACTTAGCTACATCTGATGAGATTGATGGCCAAACAAAACGCTGCTTCATCAAATGTACTGATCGACGTATGCCAGGATCGGATAAATTATGCATAGCAGAGAAAACATCTTGGCGATGCTGTTTTGGGATGTAGGGTCTGGCTGTGCCCGTTGATAGATCACACATAATTTCAGTAGACGAATTGGGAAAAGTTACCTTTTGAGTTCCAAGGAAGTTCCAGATGCTATTAGGGTGTGAAGCTCCTGATCAGTCTGTTGTGTCTCAGCAATACAGTCATAGTCAATTTGACTTGGGAAGGTGATTGCAGAAACACGAGAAAGAACATCAGCAGCAATATTGTCAGATCCTGGAATGTGTACAATATTTGTGGTGAACTGAGAGATGAAATCCAACTGACGGATCTGCCGTGGAGAATACTTGTCACTTTTTTGCCTAAAAGCATAAGTGAGGGGCTTGTGGTCAGTAAACACTGTGAAATCTCTAGCTTCCAGCATATACCGAAAGCGTCGGATAGCCGAGTAGATAGCAAGGAGTTCACGGTCGTAGGCACTGTAAGACTTTTCAGACGAAGTAAGTTTTCTGGAAAAGAAAGCCAATGGCTGTAGCTCAGAGTCCACAACTTGGTGAAGTGCACCTCCTATGGCATAATCAGAGGCGTCCACATGAAGAGCAAGCGGGGCAGAAGGTGAAGGATGAGCAAGAAGTGCAGCATCAGCAAGAGCTTGTTTACACCTCTGAAATGCTGTAATTGCCTCAGAAGACCATTTTAAAGGCTTTGAATCCTTCTTACCTTTAGAACCTTTTAAAAATTCACTTAAAAGATACTGTTGTTCAGCTGCTTTGGGCAAGAAACGTCTATAAAAATTTAACAGTCCTAAAAATTTTCTCAGAGAGCCAACTGTCTCTTGTTGTTTGTAATCAAGAACTGCTTGAACTTTGTCAGGCAATGGCTTAATGAAATCAGGAGTGATAAGGTGGCCACAAGGAAAATGAGTTCAGTCACACCAAATACACATTTAGAGATATTTAGTTTTAAACCGTATGAGCTCAGTCTTTGGAATATAGTTCTTAAGTGAGAACGAGCTCCTCAGCATTTTCTGAGTAACACAAAATATCATCCAAATAGACAAAACAAAAAGAAAGTCCTCTTAGTACTTCATGCATGAATCGCATAAAGGTTTGTGGTGCATTCACAAGGCCAAAACACAAATGGGTATATTCGTAAAGACCCCATGGAGTGGTTACAGCTGTCTTAGGAATATTACACTCAGCTATAGAGATTTGGTGGAATGCCTTAAAAATGTCTATTTTGGAAAATATCTTCTTGCCATGTAGTGCATGAGCAAAGTCATTGAAATAAGGCATGGGGTAGCTGTCGAACTCAGTAACAGAATTCAGCTGCCTGTAATCCCCAACAGGTCTAACTGTAGAGTCAAAATGTGGGCACAACATGAAGAGGAGAACTCCAGAGACTTTTGGAAGGTCTAATAATGCCTTGAGCAAGAAGAAATTCAAATTCTACCTTCACTGCATCATACAGTTTAGGGTGTAGCCTTCTAGGCCTGGCAGTGACTGGTGGGCCAGTAGTAATAATATGGTGGACTGTGCCATGTGATGCTGATTTGGAAATTAAAGAAGGGTTGCTGAGGTCTGGATATTCCGATAAGATGTTTTTAAAACTAATGTTTGCATCTACAGTGAGGATTGAGGGCTGTACAATATTTGAAAAAACACAAGGAGTGAAAAGAGAAGTTTCCACATCCACCAACCTTTTTTTCTTAAGGTCAATTAAAAGGTTGAAGTGCTTTAGAAAATCAGCACCAATTATAGGAGATGATACATCAGCAATTATGAAAGTCCAGATAAAAGGTCGCCTCAGACCCAGGTTCAGTTCTTTACGGACCATACCATAGGCTGGAATTTTGGTATTATTAGCAGCAAATAAGGAGAAGTTAGACTGAGGTGATTTATTCATAGTTGGAGAAGGTGGGATGACACAGATTTCACTAAAAGAGTCTATGAGGAATTTCTGGCCAGACTTGCGGTCTAATAAAAATAACCGGCTGGTATGTTGCGAGGGCTCTGCCATTCCAGCTATGACAGAGCTTACTCGTTTTTTTGCACAAATGCACAAGGTGAAACACACTTGCGGGCCTGCTGTTTATAACGGCGATGATAGTAGCAGATGCCACTTCCTCTATTGACACTCCTAGAGCGTGAATGTGATCTCCGGCGGTCAGAACTATATCGTTGATAACGAGAGGAATTGCGCTCTCTTGTCAGTTCAGCAACTTGTAGAGACAGCTCTTGGATCTGCCTGGCGACAGAGTCCATGGTCGGCTGAGCACTGCATGAAGATAACTGGGATGGTGGAGGAACAGTTGTGGCAGCACAGATAGTCGAGGACGCACCAACAACCTCAGAAACCTTATCAGCGATGATAGCCAGTTTATCCAAAGGCTCTGAGGATGCAGACAAAACAGTCTGGTTATGTGGTGGCATTCTTTGAAGCCACAAACTTTGCAGAAAGTCATCCTGGAGTTGGCCATTAGACAGCTCTTTCATTTTTCGCAACAGGTGGCTGGGCTTCTCATCTCCTAGCTGAAGGTCAGTAAGCAGTTTCTTAATTTTTTGAGTCTCCGAGTCGCTAAATTGGGTGATGAGCCGCTGCGAGAGAGTGTGATATTTGTCACTGTTCGGAGGGCTTAACACAATGTGCGACACGTAGGAGAGAGTTTCAGCATCCAGGTTGGCAACCAAAGCAGAATACTTAGTATCATCGCTGGAGATACCACTGAATGTGAATGCATGGTCGCATTGCGCAATCCATAGACGAACGTTCGATTTCCAAAACGGCGGCAGCCGCAACGCAATACGAGCGACTTCAACGGTTTCACTAGTCATATTGTTGAATAAGCAGGAAGCGAAACGAATCTCCGAGCAGATGCTTCAAGTGGCCTTGAGGAGAAGGAGAAAAAAAAATCTTTCACTACGTACTCATCATCCGTAGTAGAAGAATTTGTATTGCATTCGCCAGTAGAACAGAATAGCTTACGTGTTTTTAAGTCCAAAAGGGGTCACCACTGCCGCGTTGGGTGGTTAGACATTCTTCTCTACAACACGGTTGAATTAAACAACAATAAACATTTATTAACTTTAAAGATAAAAGATTAAATGAGCAATTAAGAGGTAAGCTTCCAAAAACTACAACACATGGTGAACCAGGCACGCTACAAGAATAACAGATCAATTCAGTTCAGTTTTGGAGTCGTTTTGTTGAGCTGTAAGGTCGCTGCACACTCTATTTTTGAATGTCAGTGGTGAATTCCGAGTGAAATAAGGGGAATAGATACAGGCTAGAGCTCGTAATTTATGTTTAAGGTGTAGTATGTGGGGTTTAAAAGTTAAATTTTCGTCGAGGATGACTCCTAAGTATTTTACGGATTTGGACCATGGAACCGGGTGATTCTGGATGTGGATTGGCGGTGGTTTTCTTGTGCCGTGTCCTGTGGAGAAGACTGCTTCTGTTTTCATTGGAACCAAATAATAAAGACGGGACGAGTCTACTGACGTGCAGGTAAAAGGAGAACGTTACCTAGAAGTAGGGAATTTGTAAGGATTTGGGTCTGGGATACATATTTGTCCAACACAGCCGGCGGACCGACCTTGGCAGCCAGAAACAGTTGGATGGGGAAGGGGGAATGAAACGTTTCGAGGAACGAGGATGGAATTTTTCTTTTTTATTTGTTGAATCCGTTGGTAGAAACTGTTTCTTGTTTTGTAATGCCTGTTTACTTTGGTTTAAAACGAAGGTAAGACGTTCGCTGTGTGTGCTCTGTGAGGCATGCGATGCGTGGAAGGGGGGAGAAAGGCAGGTTTCTGAAATAATTCTGCGTATTGATTGTGGGGTTGCTATGGTACGGAATGGAGGAATGAACATTTGTTGATAAATTTGCTATTAGAGTGTGTGGGGGGTGATGGGTTCAATACGAAGTTCTTCATGGAGTACTGCTCTAGGGAAGTAGATGGGAGTTCTCTCGCTTTTTCACGAAGTACCTTGTTTTGGAGTTGGGAGAAATTTTTATTACGCCAAAATCGAAGCAGGTCGAAATGGCAAGCTCCATGCGCCATTCTGACGTCTGATGAATTAAGGTATCCATCTTCGTTCGCAACCGTGATTTTAAAAAAGCGCATAAATGGATAATTTTTATGATATTTACTGTTACTTAGATTAGAATACATGTATATAATTGTTTTAAGGACATTATGACACAAAAAATTATTTAAATACAATATTTCGGCAAAAAATTAACTTAGAATAACCTTTTTTCAAAATGTTCTCCTTTTATAAAAAATGCTTCAATAATAATATTTTACTTGTATAAAGTAAAGACTTCTCTCTCTCCAAAGAGTTTGAACTAGGAATTTTGAAAAATTCACATTATTTTCGTAGTTACCACCCATTGAAATAATTATCGGCGTTTTTAGCTCAAAATTTCTTCCCTCTGTTGCAGTACAATACGGATAAATCTACTTTTAAGTCATATATTTCAAAAATTCTAGTTCAGCCTCTGTATAGAGGTCTGAGCTATAGACAGGTAAATTATTATTATGACTGAAGCATTTTTCACAAAAGGAGAATATTTTGAAAATTGGTCATTCTGTGTTCATTTTTTGTCAAAGTATTGTACTTAAATATTTTTTTATATATTGTAATAATATTCTTTATAAACACAATTTCATATACGTTTTCTATTCTAAGTGACACTAAATATCATAAATATTACTCATTCCTAAATTTTTACAAAATCACTGTTCCGAACGTAGTCGGATACTTTAAAAGGAAAAGCTCTTTTTATACTCGATGTAAGATTTTTAGGTTATTTTGTATAGTATGTTTAAAAATTTCGTGCATAGAAGAAGTTAAAGAAAAAAAAATGGCTATTTTTTTTTTTAAAAAATCAATTCACTTTACCATTTTAAAATAAAAAAGAAAGCGTGTATCAGTGTCAACATGCGTTAGAAGTTAACTTCTTTGGTTTATATGTATTGAATTGTATGATAAAGTTTTATTTTGAAGTAATCTAATATATAATTAACAATTTATTATTATCATTATTATTTCAAACTGTATTTTAAAAAAAATAATTAGGATGGAAAAGGTTTAAGTATGGACAAAATTTTCATTTTCAATACGTAATACTAAAAAAAATTTTATTGTATGTATTTTGAGAAAAGTATCATCATTATTAGTCTACTTCCATTATGCTTATGGGTGCTTCAGTACATACTTTTGTTATAAAAGGCTTGTGGTAACTAAAGTAAGAAATGTAGGTTTTGTACTCAATATCGCTTAAGTATCTCGAAAAGATTGCATTAATCGTAGTATTTGATTTTGTCGTTGATATGATTCTGTTGTTTTGTAGAGATAAGGTGAAACTGTCTTTTAAAAATCCAATCAATTGTAGAGATTTGTCTAAAGCAAAAAATTGACATTAAAATCTACACTTAAAATCATAGGTATTTTATCATAATTTTTATTAAGTAAAGCAGAACCTCTTGATGTGTATGGTAATAATGATCGAGAGAGAGAGAGAGATGAAGGAACTCGATAATGTCATCCACCTTTTTGTTCGGAATAATATATATTGCTACAATTATAATTTTTTGTCCATTATCTATTCCCATTCAGCCAAGCACAAATCCCCCACTGAAGATTGTATGGTACCATAAATATCGGATTGACTGACAGAACATTCCATGGAAGGAGTTATACGGTTAACAGCATCGCTAGAATTTTGATATATCGCAACTCCTCCTGCTCTCGTATTTGGTCGTTTATTCTTCACAATGCAGTTGAAATTTGGAATAGATATATCACTTTTTCATTGCCCAGCCAAGTTTCTGATAAAACTAAAATATTTGAATTTCTTATTACTGAATCTTGTAAGTCTACAGCGTGAGCTGTAAGACTTTGGCAATTAAAAGTAAAAATCGATAAACCTTGTCTGTTCGTTATGAAATTAATCAAATCTTCATTGATAGTTTGTAGTTTGTTCAATGAAAGTCGTTAAACTATATATAATTTAAAAATTCACTTCTTAAACTGGATTTAGAAATTCAATTCGATTGAAAATTTAGTAAACACAATCTTTTATTGCCAAACTATTGCAAGAAATGTTGTGTTGCCACTAAATTTTAAAACAATAGATTGTTTGCATTATTTCCTTAAAAGAATTTTAAAACTGTATATCCAACAAACTCACATTAAACTAATTTTTGATAGATTTTGAACCATTTAAATGCCTACTTCGGGTAGATTAAAGACTCACTTCCGATTTTTTTTAATTCATAAAATGGATTATATTTTGACTTCTAGGTAACGTAAAAACAAAACAAAGTATGTATCTCAAAGCTAAACGAGGAAAAGCTTGTTAAAGCTGCTGTTGAAAAAGGAGAGAAGGGTGGGTGCTAGCTCAAGGCTAATAGACAAAAAACACAAAAGACATTTTAAAAGCCGTAAATTTTAATCTATTTTTTCAATCTTTGAACAGATAACGGATAATACTATTCTACATTTGGAAAAAAAGTTTCATTAGATTATTTTTATAAATAATGAAATTATTAAATATTTAATTAAAATTTTGAGTATTTTTTGAAATATCGCAAAAAAAAAAAGATTTCGTCATTTTTTTTATTTTTATAACTGATTCTGAAAGAGAAAAGCCTGAACTTGTTTAGAATGAAATATCAATTTATTAACTCGAAAGGAAACTTAAAGGGAATGATTTAGAAACCATTTTTATAAAAGCGTATCAATTTTGACTCATTTAAAAAAAAACGTAAAAAATAGAAAATATCATTATTTTGTTTAAAAAAATATACCGTATCGTGGCTAAAAGAATGATCTTTCCGATTCTGTAATTATTTTTTGTCTGAGATAGATAGTATGAATTAGATGGCGTTTTTTAAAACGAGGGGGAAATTCGGAATTTCATTCACATTTCTACCTTACATTCATCGTTAACGGTAACTGGTAACGCGTCACGCGTAACAGAAATTTCTCCCTACCGTGCCATAAGAAGTAAACTTCAAATATCCACAAAATTACATATACCAGGTTTTCCTTGTGTTAGAGATTTTTTTGTAAAAGTATACGAGTAAAAAAAAACACTTAGACACACATACACACGCAAATCCATGCACAGAATTACGAGAGGGGCACTGATCAAGACATTGAGGGCAAAAATATATTGTTGAAAAATATTAAAATTTATAAAAGTAGGAGTTTTAAAATATTGAAAAATGTTATTACTTGCTTTTACTCTCAAAAGTACGTGCATTAATAAATACGATAATATAATACATATACACTAATGTCCCTAAATTAAGTCTAATGAAGTTCAGGCAAAAAAAGAGACAGAAGCAAAACAAATTTGACTTGTTTGTAAAGTCTATTTATTAAACAAAATGTAAAGAGCAAAGTAATAAAAATTGCGATTTTTACTCCCTGGAGCAAATTTCAAAAAAGAACCTATTTACAAAAAACAGTATAACATGGTTAGTATAATGGTTAATACGGAGTATGTCTCCCGAACGATGCAATACAGACCTTACAACGCCTAGGCATGCTGAGTATCAAATTATCAATCTGATCTTGGGGAATATTACACCACTCATCAAGCAATGCCCTCCGAAGTTCCGGTAGACAGGTGGGAGGGGTTGACGGGCTGCAATTCGCCGGCCAAGCATATCCCACACATGCTCTATTGGATTCAAGTCCGGTGAGTATGCTGGCCAATCCATACGGAGGATATCCTCCGATTGAAGGCATTCGTCTACAATGTTTACTCGGTGAGGGCGGGCGTTGTCATCCATAAACAGAAATTAACCACCCATGGCGCCCCGAAACAAACGTACATGTTGTTCCAGAATGACATCCCGATAGATGTGGCCTGTCATCGTTACACTCTGAACATGCAGGTCAGTTCTGGAACCAAGAATAATTCCTCCCCAAACGAGCCATCCTGCACCACCGTAACGGTGTCGTTCAATGGTGTTCTCTTGGTGGTAACGGGCACCTGGCGCTGTCCATATTAAAGTCCGGCGAGAATCAGACTGCAAACTAAACCTGGACTCGTCGGATAACATCACACAAGACCACTGTTGTGGTGTCCCCAATGCATGCTATCTACTCCAGGTTAATCGCAGGCGACAGTGAGTTGCGGTAAGTGGAACACATCTGACAGGCTTACGACTATATAGACCAATGTGCCCTAAGCGTCTGTACACGGTTTGCCTTGAAACTGTCATACCGGTAGCTGAAGAGTGCTGACGAGACAAGTCTGATGCTGTGCTTCGTCTGTTTCTTTTGGTAGTAACTGCCAAATATATACCGGTTCTCATTCGGCGTTGTAACTCGGGGACGACCTGTACTGTAACATCTACTCACATTACCATCATCTTGGAATCGTTGCCAAAGCCTGGAGATGACACTCTGGGCTATTCCAAGTTCCTCGGATACTTCCAGCTGGGTACGTCCACATTCCAGTCGTCCAATAATTTTTCCACGTAAAAAATCATCCAAATGCTTCCTTTGTGCCATAACTATGCGGTTATTGCACTGAAAGGCTTTTAAAGTGCTTGTGAACAATTTTACTTCTTTGCCACCATTTCTTATATACCCCTCTCTTACACTCTCGTCATTGTGACGTACTATCAGCGCCATCTGGTGGTTTCCTGTAATTTGCATATTCTTCTTCAAGATGTGTGTGATAATTCTACACACAGGTGAAATTTTTATTTTAGAGTTCTATTTCTGTGTGATTCTGAATTATCCTTAATTTATGGACATGAATGTACATTCCCATATTATTGAAAAGTTATGTCCTGTTAAAAAAAATTCAGATTCTGTGAAAGATCAGTATATTCCATTTATACAACTAAGAAAAGAAAACGTTTTGTGTTTTTGATGTGTAACATCTTTCCTCTCGGCTGCTGGATATTTGTTAGGAGTGATTTCGTGAAAAGGGACGGATGTGTGTAACAGGATGTGACGTAAGCGCGCCCTACTTGATTTGACCAATGAGAGTGCGTAGCTGTGTTGTTTCACTACCTTCGCTTGGGGGTCCAACCAACACGTCCTAGGTGTTGCATAAGTGCGGCAGAATGCTTATTTAAAAATGGACAGTGATTTCGGTGGTCGTGTACATTTCTTCGAAACAAACGGTTAAAAAAAATCAAAGATTTCCTGCATTTTGTACTTTTACCATATAACGAAGGTGGTTCTGCTCTTTTTAAAAAAATTATCACTCGCTTCCCCTGATTTTGAGTGGCTTGTGACGTCACATATAGTAGGTATAGAAATCCCGCCTGATTTGAAGTTCACTTTACTCGCCTACGCCATTTTGATTGTTGCTCCTGTACAGTTCGCAGCTTTCTACATTTTTATTGCAGATTTTCAATTTATTTGTGATGATTTTGGATAAAACCATAAAAAAATTAGTTGAACCGAATTGCAATAGCAATTATAAAGATACTGGGACACGACCAATGTTTAAATTCCCAAAGGAGGACTTTCTTCGAAATAAATGGATACAAGCCATTTCAAGAAAAGATTTTGCTCCATCAAAGTATTCGAAAGTAAGTTTTTAATTTTATTCTATTTATGGAAATTGTAATATCTTTATTTTAAAAGTCTACAAATAACTGTAATAGGTTGTTCGATAATACCTTTGAAAATGTACTCATTTCTTTTTCTTCATGTGAGTTTCTTAAACATTGGCAATTCATTTTTATTTATCTATAATGATAAAGGTGTTTTGTTTATGAAATAAATATTTTGTAGCCCTAATGAAATTTATGTTTTTAAAAATGAGCCCAAACAAGCATTGTTAATGAGACAAAAACTGTCTAGTGTTTTTGCTATTGCTGCTTTATTTTTGTGTCATTTACCAAATACCTTTTCGTAGAATCAACGAAAGCACCTTAAGTATTAATAGTTTGTTAGCAAAGAAAACCCATTATGATATATAGCTCGTAGTCAATGTAAATATGGACATAAGCAACCATTTATTGTATATTTTGTATATTAATATGATGTGAGATACAAAAATGCAAAACACATTCACAACAACAATAACAAAAAAACTAGCTGATTTTTGAACTATTAGGATGACTTTAAAAGTAAGAAAAAACAAAGCTGTAAAAGTAAGCTGAAAACAGATAAACATGACTCAGCGTTAACCTCACAATTCGTTAACTTCATAACTTCATTTAAAAAAAATCAAATTATCAGAGAAGTTTTTGTTAATTCTAACAAATATTTTTTGTTGATGCAAAACAATATATATATATATATATATATATATATATATTTATATATATTATATATATATTTCATTTTATAGGTTTGTGAATTACACTTTTCGGATGATGCAATATGAAGATACACCAAAGCTTACAATGAAAAGACTGGAGAGAAGATATGTGTGCCCTTAAAGGGTATCAGACTACAAAATTTGCTGTGCCAACTATTTTTACAGATTTCCCCACATATCTTTATAACTCTGGAAATCCTGCTCGTGAATGTCCTGAGCAGAGACTGCAAAGATTAGAAAATGAACACTTACAACGCTCAATCCAAGCAAGCATTATTTCCTAGGAAAAATTCGAAAAAAAGAAATCATTTACATCATTTCCAGAATTAGTAGAGTGTTGAGTGTTTAAATGCAGAGGAGCTTCAGGACATACGGACTGTCATTTTTAAAAAGGATCTAGTAATAATTATGATTCTATACACAATAATATCTCCTGTTATTAAAAAAAGCATCAGTGATTATAAATAAACACACATTTAACAATTCACATAGGTCAAACAAAGATAAATGAACTTGGTAAGTACAAATTTCCTGTAAAAGTTAATAATACTATTGTTGTAAATGAAATATTACACGAACTGGCACTCAAAATAGAAATGAAAAGCTCCCATGATTTTCCTACAGCATTTGGTTTTATTGTTAATCATTTAGAAAGTATGTTTTCAGATTTAGATTAAAAAAAATTTCACTCCAATTCTTAATTGACCAACTCAAGTTTTTAACTAGTAACAAGTTTTCTTTTATATATTCCTCTGAAATGATGGGGTTTTTTTTTTGTATATTACAATCCATATCACCTCATGCCTATAAATTTTTAAGAAATTTAGGATATCTCAATATTCCCCATCTCAGAACTTTGCGCAAAATTTGTACATCTTTAAAAACTAACCCTCAAACAGAACAATCAAATGAAAACTCCCTAGCATACATGAAAAAAAATCTAAATCCTAAATCTATCCTAAAATCTGTTGACAAAACTGTCATACTGATGCTTGACGAAATCCATTTAAAGCCATATTTAGATTTTAAAGGGGGTTATATTCTAGGGATGGCACATAACAGTGAACAAGCTGCTACTTCAGCATATGTGTTAATGATTCAAAGTCTTCTTTCTCCTCTTAAAGAAGTAGTACATATAATGCCAGTGAAAAAAATCGATGGAGAAAAATTGTTTGCTGTTGTTAAAAAACTGTCGTATAGCTTGATGGTATAAGATTCAAAGTTATAGGTGTAGTTTCTGACAGTAATTCTAAAAATCGAAAAGCAATATGTCAAACTTTTCTGTTCCTCCCAAATTGAGCATTGTATATCCACATCCTTCTGATTCTTCCAATCCTTTATTTTTTGTTATGGATTCAGTGCACATTTTTAGATGCATTCGTAACTGTTGGATTAATCAAAAAAATGTAGGTCAATGTTTTTATTTTCCAGATTTTGAAGATCATAATAAGTTTCCATTATTAGAAGCAAATTTCTCTACACTTAAACAACTATATAACATAGAAAGTAATAATTTAGTAAAGTTTGCTTATGGTTTAACTTTGAAGGCTTTATGTCATACAAATCTTGAAAAACAAAATGTGAAACTTGCGCTTAAGATATTTAATAATTGTTATTCAGGGGCTTCAACTATTAGGAGAGCAATATAAACTAATTAGTTATGAAACATCAATTTTTATTTCTTTAATTTGTACATGGTGGAAAATAGTTAATGTTAAAACACCTTTAAAGGGACAACATTTGCTTGATCCTTATCAGCAACCGATTACTTTATCTCCAGACAACCAAACATGTGAATTCTTGCATAAAATTTTGTCATGGTTAGACTCGTGGAAGGGAAAAAATTGTACTACTGGCACCCTTACTAAAGAAACACATCTTGCTTTTATTCATACCACATACGCTTTACTTGAAATGTCGAAATATTGCATTAACGAATTAAAAAATTTTCAATATTTTCTTCCCTGAAAATTTAAATAGATGCATTAGAAAGTCGTTTTGGGAAATATAGAACACTTTCAGGTTCTAAATATTTAATATCAATTCGACAGCTTTATGAAGTAGAAGCTAAACTAAGAATGCAAAATTTTTTACCTCTAACTTTGGTTTCAAACACATATGGCCTGCTTAATTTAAAAGACATTCATTTGGAAGATTCGTGTAATGAAAATCCTTTAGTCATCAGTATTGCATAATTTTAATATTACACTATCTGAAAAAGATTTTCATGATGCTCAGCCGTATCTACCTGTTTTAACATATTTAGCTGGTGTTTGTGCTAGAGCAGCACTTAAAAAATTAAAATGCGACTTTTGTTCCAAATCACTTGTTCATAATAAATCTTTTGAACTAAATTCTAACTATGATTTAATACGTAACTTAGAGGAAGTTTATTGTGCCCTTCTCCAGATGTTGTCACAGCAGTGCTCTACAACTATAAAATAGTTCAGAAACTTCTTTCTAATATGATTATGAAAATATGTTCCTTAAACAAAATAATCAACGTCAAATTGCCTCAGAAATATCGATTAGCTTGATAAATTCGAGTGAATTTATGCATGTACTATGCATGGTACCAATAAAGTTTTATAACATATTTAATTCACATTTGCAACAATGTATAACTGCTTTTGGAAGAAAAAGTACCAAAGATTTAAAGAAAGAAAAGTAACTGTGACAACAGTAAATAAATTGTATAATCTATTTTTATGTATGTATTTATTTTTCCTGTATATATCTATAATTATATAGTATAGATTTTTGTCTAAAAATATATTTGAAATTTATTCAATAATTCTTAATGCTGTGATTGTATTTGATACCAATAAAGCTACTGTTTTTAAATTTGTTTGTCTTTTTTTTTTTGCTTTGAAAAAAATACCTACTTTATTAGCTAAATGAATTACATTTTTACATATGGGTGTATTACATTTTCTCTCTACATATACATTTATTTTAAGTATATATCTATGCTTTAATATATGTACAATTTATCTAAAACATATATTTTTAACTTATTTTACTATAACCTGTTATATTGTTATTAAATGGGAACTTTATTTTTGGTAATTTTTATTGCTGTTAATGAAGACAGTGAAGAATTTTTGCTTATTACTGTGCATGATACCAATAGTTTTAAAACATTTAATCTACATTTTTAACAATGCATAATTGAATAACTATTGTTGGAGGGAAAATATAGAAACCTTTTAAGCAATGAAATGTAACTGACAAATAGCTAAATAGACTGTGTAATCTGTTTCTGTGTACATATTTAATTTCATGTATATATCTGTAATCATATATGTATGGATTTAATAAAAAATATTTTTGTCAACTTATTTTATGGTAATTTTTCATGCTGTTTTGCAGAAAGCAAACTTTTGTTTATTAATTTGATACCAATAGTTTTAAAACATATTTAACTACTTTTGAGAGAAAAAGTACTAAAACTTTAAGAAAAGAAAAGTGACAGACAAACAGCTAAATAAACTGTGTAATCTATTTTTAAGTATATATTTATTTTCATGTATATATCTATAATTATACAGGCGTAGATTTATCTACAAATATATTTGATATTTATTTAATACTACTTGACGTGCGATACCAATAAAGTTACTGCTTTTAAATTTGTATGTCGTTTTTTTTGTTTTGAAAACTATTTCTAATTTTATTTTCCTCTTTGTAACTATTCTGAAAAAAAATAAGAAGATAAATTTTAAAATTAAGAAATAATCATAGTTATGTAAAAAAAGAAATATACGAATACAAAAGGCTCTTATAATTTCCTACAATGTAATAAATGCGTTTATGTTCAATGCAATGCGTTCGTAGTAATGGATAATCATATACTTGCAATTATTATTTAAAGAGGAAAACTAATATTTACTCATGTTTTAAGAACATGAAATACAATTTAATATGATTAATTTACTAATTTTTTTAATCTCCTGTAAAAAAAAGAGTATAATTAGTTTAATAACCAAAAGCATTCAAAAAATGCATCAGAGAAGCTCCGTAGGCGATGGACGATTTCTTCCTACTAGTAGTGACGTCACAAATCAGTGGCCAGGCCTTGTATCTAGGAGGTGTTGCCCGAACCCGGGGTACACTAGTGATCTTTCTCTATTTTCGACCCTCCTTCTTGTCATACACTTCGTTCTTTATTTCTTTTCCCGTCTAGACCACAGACAAATGTTTTAAAACTTACATGTATACAATTATTGATTATTTTTTTTTTTCCTTATTGGAAAATTTCTAATTTATTATTAACATTATGGTTTACATTTTGATTGCGTTTCCTTTTTTCCTCTTATAAAACATTTTAAGTTTTTTTACAAATATTTGGCGCAGTATAACCAAAATTGGCTCTTGCGCCATAAAACCCTACACTCACTCACAGCACTCCTTTGAATTAGTGCAGAAAGCATTAGAGGTAGAATTGGCGACAATTAGACTGTAGTTTATTCAATGACGAGTCGAAGTTTCAAAGTAATCATCGTGTTTGTACCAAGAGCTAGGAATATGGCCGTTATCGAGTGGCAATTTAAATCTGCCGTTTTGGAATGGACTTGTGAATTTAAATATACACTTGTACAAAATTAAGAAAAAAGTTTGCAAATTATATTTATCTTTAGAAAAAGTATTGAACTTAAATTTCCAATCATGCCACCGAAGAATTATAGAAATACTAGCTGGTATACCCGTTCTTCGCACGGGTGAACTGAAAAATTAAACAACACAGATTGAAGGAAAAAGAAGTTTTTAATGAGTTAATTTTATGTGAATTGAAAATTAAACAAAAAAAGCTTTTTGCATATCTCAGCTAAACAAAAAAAAAAAAAAAAAAACACCTTTGTTAAATTTTAACTATGTAGATCTAATAGTCGATAAAAAGGATTTTTTAAATTTATAATTCCTCGTAACACTCTTGAGGGTCGATTTTTCGTAATACCTCCCTAAGCTGATCTCTGCTCAGCAAAAGTAACACATTCTTAAAAGTTTTGCGTATTGAACGCTTAAAGTAGTGTAAATAATTTATATCTGAATGTGTAATACATTAATATTACTTTCTGTTGTATTTATTTTATTTTAAAATTGTAATATTCGCAAGCAACGCCGTTTCTTAAATTATAATGGCGATTCAATGAAAAATATAGCGAAATGTTAACGATAGAGTCAAGTTGGCAAATGGCTAGCTACTTTTCCTAGCTCGAGTTTTATTAGAGCTTTGTAAGACCCGCCGTGTAGGGGCGAAATGCACTTTAATACCTTATCCAACCGCATTATGATTTACTGCAGTTTTTTTCATACAATTTTTTTTTTTTGATCACTACATGTACAAATTAAGGGATATACATAAACTAAATACTCCACTTTGGAAAATTTAATCTGATAGAGCTAATAAATTAATTAAAGATATTCCAATGTAAAATTAATTATGTACACCGTTCACTTAAAATAAGTAGTCAAATCATTTTCCAAGGTCTTCATTAACAGACAAAACCATAAGACACTTAAATTTTGACATTAACAATTTTTTTGCGACAAAATTAATAATCTTTGCAATCCACTGAAAACGCAATATCTGCTACAAAACTTTTCGCCTTCCCCACTAAAATATTCATCATAGAACCCGTGCTGCCATGTATCTTGGAAGAGTGGATTTCAAAGAATATTAAAGCTAAGTATTGGTAGAATATTCCTGCTAAGTTGGTGTGGTGTGGTAGTTAGGAGAAGGGGGTGCCAGCTCAAGTGTCGTTCCCGTCACTTGACCATTGTTCAAAATTACGTGGTCCGTCTCCAAAAGCCCTCGTGTAGCTGAACAGTGCGACGTTAATATTCACTCACTCACTCACTGCAAGAAATACAGTGCAGTAGTTATAATTATTTTATACTTAAAAATGCAATATCTGCACATATTCAATTAAAATTACAGCGTTATAATTAACTACTAACCACAAAAAAATTATGAAAGTTTGTCCAAATGATGCAGTGTGAAAGAGAAAGTTTATTTACTTTAAGTACCAGAAGCGATAAAAGTAGTTATTTTGAAAATAGATCAACTTCTTACTACCAAATATGCATAATAAAAATCATAAAAAAACCATTAAAATAAAGAGATTTATAACAACCTCTCCTTCAAAACTTAGTTTTATTCTGAAATAAAAAAAAAAAATAGCCATTATTCTGATCACAGGAATTAATTAGAAGCGATTCCCTTGCGTAGCCAAAACAAAAAGAGTTTTTCACAAACAAAAAGATATATGCTGACGTGAGCTTTTTTGCTTGCAAATGGCAGAATTTTTTCCTTCTTACTTGACAAATAGCGTTATATTTTGGACACTTTTTACAAATTTTTATAAATTATAGCCTATGGTATAAATTATAACCTATGTGTTATTCTGATGTCTAAGCTATATTACTGTAAAGTTACATTAAAATCCATTAAGTTGTTTTTGCGTGAAAAACCCACAAAGATTTTCACAAACTTTCACATTTATAATATATATTAGATTCAGAGTCGAATACGTAAGCGCCCACTTGTGTGTCTGCGGAGCTTTGATTATGGACGGGTTATAAGAAAACAAAGGGTTGTCGGCGATTTGTGTGCTTGTACTCCTCCGAGACTTCCATCACATGTTTCTCGAAAGAGTTTGGTAAATTTTATATCAGGTAAAAGGACTAGCCATGAATGTATGGATTACGGAATGTGATGAAGAATTGTCTGCAGCAGGGGCAGCTCTAAGGCCGGACAAACTGGACCCCTGCTCGAGGCGGCATTTGAATTTTTTTTTGTTACAAAAAATTTAATATATTTTCTGAAACATATTATTAAGTGCAGGCCCACTTTTCCGCTTAGGCACGCTAGGCACATGTCAAGGACGCAAAAGATTAGGGGGAGCAAAAAATTGGAGGGAGAAAAAATTAAAATTACAGAGACTGTACAACCGCCTAGTGTTTATTAAAAACCCAATTAGCAACTTTCATTTTTATATCTAAATTATCAAATCTTCGTTTCGCTATCGGCAAAATTATTATGTAAATGGCTTGGCTTTTCTTCCCCAAGTCATATTTTATTTCATGGATAGTGTTATTAAATTATTCTCAAAACTCGAAATAAAATCTTTTTTTGCAGCCGTTTCTCAAACTGTGGGGCGTGCCCCCTAGTTTGGCGTCATAACCCTACTTTGGGGGGGGGGCGAGCATATCGCGAAAAATCGGAAATAAAATATTTAAAATAATTATCAATTTTATAAAATAATTTGCAGTTTAAAATAATTACACAGTAAAATACATTCTTATATATTAAAAAATAAAATATACACGCATTCACAGTGATATATACGTAAATGCCTATATGTTACACTCTTCTTGACAGTGGCTTTGAGCTGGAAGACCCGGGTACATGAAATATAAAATATAATGAACAAATATACAAAATACTTAAATCAAATTTAACTCAAGAGTTAGAAGCGGATTTTTCTAATTCTGAGCATTATTATAAAGGCATCAAAATTAAGCGCAAACTTTTAACAAAATTATTTTTTGATGAGCTACTGAGTGGAGAGAAGTATGACTCCTCTATTCAAAATCGAAATGCCAGGTATTTTGTTTTTATTACCTTCTCCTTCAGCCTGAGGAAAAACGTGGATATTTACTAACTGGTTGTAATGATTGGAAGAGATGCTCTGCAAATAGTGGAAGGGGAGTGACAATTTTTGAAGTGCCTAGGGCGCCGGGGAGGTTAAAAACGGCCCTGATTGGGTGTGAATATGGTATTTCATTCAATGTATCTATTTCCTTATTTTGTACTTTGCATGTTTAACGTCTGTTTTCCTTTATGGTGAAACTTGAAGGGTTCGAGGCTGAAGTGTTTGTTAAATCATGAAATTTGATATGTTTACTCATCTTTCACTAGTAAATTTCTCCCAATCCCAGAAGGGGTCTCAACGGACATTCCTTTCACTCATACGATGCCCGGTGTCAGCTATCTAAAAGGGGAATAGTCCAGTCATATTAGAGTTTCACTGCGGAATGAGAGAGATAATAAGCTGAAAACTCGTATAGACCTTTATTTTGGCACTATAAATGTTGTCTCAAAAGTCTCATAAAATCTTGTGTCCGCGTCTTAAGATATTTAAGGTAAAATAATTCCTTTTTTTTTGCAAATATCTCGTTTCCTATGGCTTAATGCTATGTACACTTATTATAAATATTGCAGAGAATAAAATTTTCTATAACTATTGTTTGAAACATTTTTTATACCTCAAACCATTTTTGAGACAGAGGGGGCTGAACGCGCAGCGCTTAGCTATCTACAGCATAACGCAATATCAACCGTTAGTCACACGATATAATACGCCGTATAAAGTCTATAAACCTTAAAAATATACATAGTTAAAAACATTTGACATTTTTTATTAATTATTACATAACATTTAGTAATAGATTTCATTAATCAAGTATATATTTCCTTTATAATTAACTTTTGAACTACACTGTTTGTGTAGTTCAAAAGAGTTGTTGACAGATATGCTTAGAGTATTTTTAATTATATTATATTATTATATACACTAATTACCTTTAAAGTAGAAAAAAATAAAGTAATTAATTTTTACTTAGAAATATATCGTTTTATACAATTACTACAATTAAAATTCGGATGTGAAAAGGTTTTCCAAAAATTTTAATAATAAAACGAATATGAATGTTAATTTTTTTCTTCCTATTCTTCATTGTTTTCCAGTCACTCGAAAATTTCCAATTCATTCTCATTATTTTCCTCGTCAAGGATATTTGTCTCCAAATCTTGAAGGATTTTGGGATCAAAAGTACAAAGCACTGAAACAAGCTTGCCCATTATACTGGTCACAAGCTGAAGAACATTGCACCCGATTTCTTACATCCACAGCGTGAACCACAACCATTTTGCAGTTGCAATATATTGTATTGAGGAATACAATAAAATTGTGACAGTATTACCTCCTGGAGCAGGCGGTAATACTGGCTGATACATGGTTTTTATACATGGCTGATGTGTTGATGAGCCGCTGTACTTGGTGGAATATTGGATAACTGCACGGGTTTATTGAGCTCTTTGTTGTGTGACTTGATGTATTGAGAGTGTAACGAAGATTATCAATACTGCTCTCAGATTTTGGAGCATTGTATATCAACAACAAGAAATGTACTCCATTTTCATGCAATGTTTGTACAAGACAGTTTTCTTCTTGGGTGAGTGAGTGAATATTAACGCCGCATTGTTCAGCTACAGGAGGGCTTTTGGCGACGGACCACGTAATTTTGAACCATGGTCAAGTGACGTGGACGACACCTGAGCTGGCACCTCCTTCTCCTAACTACCACACCACGCCAACGGGAGGACGTTTCAGTTCTCGACAGATTTAGCGTTCATCGCTGCCCTACACGGCGGGTCTTTAGTGGTACTGGGCTTGAACTCGTGACAAAGCCAGCCACGATCCGATACCTATACCACTTGGCTACCGTGACAGTCTTCTTCTTGGAATATATGAGCTAGTTGATCCAAATTCGGAAGATTCTCTAATAAACTAATGAAAGTTTTTTCCCCCTTTTTTAAAAATGCAGATGTCGTGTCATAATCATTAAATGCGGGCAGAAATAAAATGTGCTTTTTTATAATGCGGATATTTATCAAAACTTTTGGAAGAGTATTTTTGAGTTTTAACATTCTCTTTGCCAACTTTTTTAGAGAACACTTCTTCTTCATGTGATTGAGTACGTCCAATTAAAATGACGAACAAATCTATATCTGGTCCTACTATGACGGGATTCTTTCGATGTTCCGATTCTTCAATAGCTGTTTCTACGATAAGAACATCTGCATCATCTCTGGCCTGTTTTTGTCGTGATATCAACAAATACTAACTTCCTTTTAGAGTAGTAGAGACTTTAGAGTAGTAACTTCAAAGTTGAGAGCTTGATCAAAAGTAATTAAACACGTTTTTTGGCCATGTAATTTAGCAATATTTGTAGTGCAATGTAAAGTAGTATAAATTGTGTCTACGTTACTGGAAGGATGATCAATAAAGGAAAGAAACATAACCTGATGAGAAGAAAATCTTTATTACTTTTAATGAGCTATCCGAGAAAGCCATTCCACGCAGACAACGATAATGTATTCTTCCACTTTCCGTATAACCACAAAAAAATCAACTCCGTTTAAATTCTTTTCTGTTAATGCTTGATTATCATGTAAATTTTTTACTTGAATTTTGCTGTATCCAGGTACAATTGGTTTTTCATATGCTGGAAGAGAAATATGTGATCTTGTTGCTAACTCTTTTGCACTTGGTTTGGTTGCACATTTTTGTATACAGTCAATATATATCTTTTGGAGTAACGATATTAATCATCCCCGTAACATGGAGAATATTATTACCATCAAGAGTATAGACATTTATATCGGCATTGTCTCCAACATATTGTACTAGCGCGCCTGATTCCGATGATAAAATACAAGACTGTGGATGGTAAGCTTTAGAAATTTCATACTGTACAGCAGTGTTTCTCAAACTTTGGGGCGCGTCCCCTTGGGGATGCGCGGTAACCCTGCGAGGTGGCAAGAGCATATTGAAAATAAAAGGTTTAAAAAAAATTTTTTTTTGGAATGTAGTAAAACAAAATGCTCTCTGACATAATAAAAAATACACATTTACACTGAAATAATTTATTTTTATCATCTGGTGATAATCAAAAATAAAAGATTCCACTTCAAACGCTCATCAGCTATCTTTGATCCTATAACCAAATAAAAAAAGACATTTTGTTTGCTTTACTGTAATCCCACGATTAGAGATTTTTAATACGTTTCTTTTAACCCCTAAAATATTACTTTTGATTATCATACACTCAGGAACATTGAAAATAGCGACCCAAGAAGAAAGCATCGGATTGAAATGAAATTTAATACACATAATGACACAGATGAGAGATTCACTTGATCTCAAAAACAAGACAATTAAACGAATACAGGGCGTGCAACGACACAAATATTGGGCAACTTCAATAGCACGTTGGACCACCTCCAGCTGCAATACATGCCGCCACACGGTCCGGCATTGAGTTGATTAGACACCTTATGTTGTCCTGAGGCAGATGAGCCCACAAATCTTGAACAGCCAACTCTAAATCATGTACAGAGTGACACGATGACACCTGCCGTTTTAGCTGATACCACACGTGCTCTACAAGGGACAAATCGGGGGAGCGGGCCGGCTATGGAAGAGTCTGAAAATGACGTAGGAAGTCTTGAGCAACTCTTGCTGTATGCGGACGAGCATTATCTTGCTGTAAAATTGCTCCTGGGAGACCATTTAGGAAAGGTCCTACATGGGGTCGAAGAACATCATCAACGTAACGTTGGCCCGTTAAGGTTTCACGCATCATAATTAAAGTGGACCGGCTATCATAGGCTATGGCCCCCCAGACCTTTACACCAACTGTGTGACGTAGAACAGTGTAGAGGGAATTGTACCGCTCACCAGGGCACCTCCACACCCGTACACGGTTATCATCTGTGCCCAAAACAATCCGGGATTCATCACTAAACACAACCTTTTGCCAATCTGTGACATTCCACATTGATCTGGCTTGGCACCACTGTAGACGCAGTTGCCGATGTTCCGGTGTTAAAGGGAGTGCACGGAAAGGGGGCTTGGATTTAAGATTTGTTTCTGCAAGGTGTCTGGAAATTGTTTGCAGAACAATTGCTACGCCTACGTCTGCTCGTATCGTTGAACTAGTCACTGTGGGGTCCACAAGTGCTTACCGCACGATCCTTCGATCCTCTCTCCTCGTGGTCTTCCTGGTCGCTCCAGGCCCGGTTTTCCGCGCGTGGGTACCTTCTCGTGTCCACTGCTCCCAACAAGTTCTAACGGCACACACCGAACGATCCACCTGGTCAGCAACACGGCGCGTCGACCAACCTGCAGTTTCCATCCATATGATCAGGCTTCTCTCAAACTCGCTTAACTGTGAGAATCTTCTAGCACGTTTACCTGGCATGTTTCGCTTACCAAAGTCTTCCTACAATCGGCGGATAATCGTCACGTTTATGAATCTTCGAATTTACGCTGGCTTATATAGCACCCTCTTCCTGATTGTAGCGCCACCTCGGCGCGTGTATGAGCATGCGTATTGGCACAAAACTTGGATCATTTGCATTTCACATTACGCTGTACTTATTTGCAAAGTTTCGCGATTGTACTTAGCTTCCTTCTTGGGTCGCTATTTTCAATGTTCCTGAGTGTATATCTGCCATATAGATCATAAATAGGAAAGGGCTTAAGATGCAGCCCTGATGTACATCATAATTATTTCTAATGATTTTTGAAAAATTGTTCCTCCATTTAATTTGAATTGTTCTCTGATGTAAGGAGTTTTGTATCCATCGTAGCAATCTACCAGTGTATCCAACTTTGTTTAATTTAGAAACAAGGCCATTTGGCCACACTGAGTCATATGCTGCTTTAATATCTAATGCTACCAAAGTAAAATACTCTTTGCGTTCTCTATCCAGTATAATGTCATGTTGTAATTGAAGTAATGTATTAATACTGCTTCTCTCTCTCTCTCTCTCTCTCTCTGTGAGGGTAAAAAGCATGATGATTAACATTAAAAATTTTGTTTTGAAAACTAGCTTATGAAGAGGACTTTATAAAAGCTGAAATATATAGAGATAGATTTTCGGAACTTTGTGCAAAAATAGAAAGACTATCTGTAAAGGAAACAGAAAAAAAAGAAGTCCCTGAGAAAAGAAAATTTAAACTGCCGAAAATTGAACTGAAAAAATTTGACGGCAAGGCCAAGGAATACTTGATGTTTTGGGGTCAATTTAAAAAAATTCATGAAAATGAAAGTCTGCCAAATGAAGATAAATTCCAGTATTTGCTACAGGCCGTCGTCTCAAATTCAAAGGTGGCTCGAGTTGTCAAGAGTTTTCCCGCAACAGCGAAAAACTATTCAAAAGCAATAGCCCAACTGCAAGAACGTTTCGGGAGAGTAGATCTACTTGTGCAGATCTATGTAAGAGAATTACTGTCGATGGTAATGAGAAACGCAGCCACCGGACACTCTAAAACAGATCTCCCAGCGTTATATGACGAACTGGAAGCGAAGATTCGAGCTCTGGAGAGCCTAGGGCGGTTACAGGACAAGTATGGTGAGTTTTTGAGTCCTTTGGTTGAATCTTGCCTTCCAGAAGACATATTATTAGCGTTTGAAAGAAGCAAAAATTTCAAAGAGGATACTCCTGGTGAAGGCCGGTCTTTGAAATTATTAATGAACTTCCTTAAACAAGAAGTTAAAAATGACGAAATGGTTGAGCTCGCTAGGAATAATTTTTCAGCTCCTGTCAATCAAAAGAAAAAACAGATCAACAAACCGGATAAGTTCTCCTCTGCAGCTACGTTGGTAAGCCCACATGATAGGAATGGCACAGGTAGGCGAAATTTATTATGTATATTTTGCAATAAAAACACTCCTCCAAGGACTGTTTAGAAGCTAGAAAAATGACTTTTGATAAAAAGAAAAATGTGTATTAAGAAACAGAGCCTGCTTTGGCTGTTTTTCAGTTTTTGATTTTTCTAAGTACTGTAAGGTAAAAAATTCATGTTTATATTGTGCCAAACCGCACCATTATTTAATGTGTGATCAAGTGAAAAGGAACGTTAATCAGAGATCTAATAGTATTGAAACGAATTCATTATCTAACACTTGTAATAAAAATAATGTGTTTCTAATGACTTTAATTGTAAAAGTTTGTGCTTATAATACAATCATAAAATGTAGAGCTTTGATCTCGACAGTGGATCTCAATACTCATATATTTCAAAACATGTTATTCAGAAATTAGGTATTAAATCTAAAAATAATATTAAAATGCAGCATCAGCGAAATGGGATTCTAGATGATTATAAAGTTGTATTTAAAGAATGGGAAGGGGAATTAGAATATATAGAAAAATATGAAGAGAAAGGTGAAAATTCACATTTTTTGCCGCATCGACCAATTGTGAAAGACGATAACATTACAACTAAAATACCACCAGTTTTTGACGCGTCGGCTCGTGCAACTGGTCAGAGATAGCTAAATGACTTATTGTATAAAGGTCCAAATTTAATTGAGCAGTTACCAGATATTTTAGACAGGTTTCCTTTGTATACGATCGGACTTTCTGCCGATATTGAGAAAACATTCCTTCAGCTGGGAATTACCCCTAAGCATAGAGATTTTTTAAGATTCTTTTATCCTGACGAGAGTGAGGAAATTGTTTACCGTCACTGCCGAGTGGATTTTGGCGTATCATCGAGTCCCTTCTTGTTAGCTGCAGTGCTTGCGCACTTGCTGGAAATGTGCCAGCAGATGATACTCAACTAGGCTCTAAGTTAAAACTTTCGTTTTATGTAGATATTGCGTTACAGGGATGAATGGTATTGCACAACAAGAAGAATTTATTTTAAGGTCTAAGGAAATTTTGTCACGTGGGTGTTTTAATTTACGTAATTGGGAAAGTAATGTAGAAAGTAAGCACATATCCAAAAGTACAGGTACAACGAAATTATTAGAGATAATTTGGGATCTTGATAAGGACACTCTGAAGTGTAAAATGGATTTTGAAAGTTTATCAGGTGAAACTAAAATAACCAAAAGACTTGTTTAAACTACTGTTCAAAAAGTCTTTGATCCAATAGGTATGTTGTGTTCTGTGACTCTAACACCCAAAATATTGTTTCAAAACACATGGAAATTAAAATTAGCTTTGGACTCATCTTTGCCAGAGGAGATAGTGAAGCCCTTTTTTAAATGGTGGAATGAAATCAAGATACTTTCAGATGTGGAAATTTCTCGTTATTTTGAAATTAATGATAGCACAAAAATGCATGTTTTTGTTGATGCATGTAAAGAAGCCTATGCTACTCGTATATTTTTTAGATCGAACACTTCCCACGGTGTGAAAGTTGCCCTTGTTAGGGCAAAGACGAGAGTAGCTCTATTAAAGCAGGTAACAATTCCCAGATTAGAACTTACGGCGTGTTGCATTGGTGCAAGATTGGCACATTCGGTAAAGGAATCTCTTAATATCACTGAAATGGAAACTGTTTTTTAGAGTGATTCAATGGTGGCATTGTATTGGTTGAGGGAAAAGGGAGGTTGGTCTGTTTTCGTTTCGAATAGGATTAAAGAAATTAAAAATCTCTTTCCTAATAGTGAGTGGCGTCATGTACCTGGGAAAATTAATCCAGCCGATTTAATTTCTCGAGGATGCTCACCTAGTCATTTAGTTGAGTCACATTTGTGGGAAGGTCCATTGTGGTTGGTAGAGTCACCAGATACTTGGCCCATAACAAAGTTGCCTGATTATGATACTTCCGAACTTTCATTGGAAAGAAAAAAGGTTAGACTGTGCAATTTACATCTGTCGGAGGAAATGTTGCCATGGTATGCTAGGAAATTTTCAAAATTTTATTCAATCTTAAGATTAGTTGCATGGGTTCTTAGATTTATATTAATAATGTTAGAACCAGAATTAGTGACAGAAAGAAAGGACAATTGTCTTTAGATGAGTTAGAGAGTGCTGAGATCTAGCTGATCCGATCTGTTCATGCTCAGAGCTTCACAGATGAAAAGTTAATTTCAAACCTGAGTGTATTCAGAGATGATAACAACATCATTCGTGTGAAAACGCGAATCACTGAACGCATAGATGCACGTAACTTTCTTTCGCCAATGTTACTGCCTAACACTTGTATATTTACGCAAAAACTTATAGAGCATTTTCATTTAAAGAATCATCATGCAGGGACGCAGTTGCTTTTAAGCATAATACGTGAGAAATATTGGATAATAGGTGGTAGAAGAACTGTTCGAAATATATGGAAGGCCTGTGTTAAATGTCGAAGATTTAAAAGTAAATCTCCAATGATTGATCCTGTTTCTCTACCATCTGATAGAGTAAAAGATGCCGCAGTATTTGAAGTGGTAGGTGTAAATTCGGCTGGTCCCCCGTACGTCAAACAGGGTGATAATGTTTGGATTGTCCTCTATACCTGTGCCATCTATCGTGCGTTGCACCTCGAATTAGTTTCCTCTCTTTCGACTGATGCCTTCCTATTGTCTTTCCGTCATTTTGTGGCCAGACGAGGAAGACCTCGAATAATATATTCTGACAATGGCACGAATTTCAGAGGTGCCTACAACGAATTAGTTGATATCGATTGGAACGAAGTATCTCGATATGCAGAGATACAACGTATCACATGGAAATTTATACCTCCCACACTTGCCTGGTGGGGAGGCTTTTGGGAGAGGCTTGTGAGAACGGTGAAAGAGCTTCTCAGGAGAACCTTACATAGGCCATATTTACGTATGAAGAATTGCTAACTATTTTATGCGAATGTGAAAAAGTTGTCAATTCACGTCCATTGACATATCTGTTTGAAGATATGCAGGATCTAACTCCAATTACGCCCGCAAGGTTCCTGTTTGAAATACCAACTGCCGATACTAAAGATTTAGATGTCCGGGATGCTAATCCCTTCCGGAAAAGATTGAAATTTAGAGCTAAAGTAATCGAGGAGCTAAAAAGGAGATTCAGAAATGAATACCTTGGTCAATTGATTCAACGACAAAAACAACATCCTCAGTCGTCGAACATTTAAGTGGGTGATATAGTTCTGATCGGGGATGATTGGAAAAAACGTCTTCAATGGCCTTTAGCTCGTGTAATAAAATTGATTCCAATGGAAGGATGGACTGGTGACAACTATTAAAGACTCAATCTTGTACTTTAATTCGTCCAATTCAACGTGTGTTTCCGCTTGAAGTGAGTGGTAATGATATAACAAATCCACCGCTCCGAAAGGTTCAACAGATTGATTCTTCCGTGAGCTGTCCAAATCCTGATACTTTGAAAGCTACTGAGCAACCTCAGGTGACCAGATGTGGTCCAGTGAAGAAACCCGACAAGCTGAACTTGTTGACTTTAACTGATAATTTTGACTAAGCTATCCAGCTTATCAAAAAGGGGGGAGGATGTTGCGAGGGGCATCGCCTCTCCAACCAATCAGTGTCAAGTCAATGACGCAATAATGTTGCTGCTCTGTTCTTTCTGTCGATGTACAAAAAACTTCGCTATGTAATGTTGTGTTTTGTGTGTGTGCGATTAAATGTTTTATGTGTCACATCCTTGTCTATTCAGTATTTTTAGAATAGTTACACCAAAACCAGACATCGGGTAGATGTCAGCCCTGCAATAAGAAGTAACGAATCGTGTTGCAGTGAGTTCCCGTTTTATTTTTCTTGACATAGAAATTGGAAAACTGAATGTGTGTATATCTGCTTTTTTTTTAAAAAAAAAGGCGAAGTAGCAATGTGTAGACAAATTTATTAATATTTGTTTCAGGATTTGAAGATGATTAAAATTGCACTTATTATTTTATGCTATTCAATAATTTTTTGTTCTTTAAAAAGAAATGTGGAAAAATATTCCTCGGTCAAATTTTTATCTCCTGTACTTCCTCTGACTTTAGTGAACAAGAATCATTGAAATAATTTTTTTCATGGCAAAGGAAAAAGATATCTACCTTTTTCAAAAGGGGCATTTTGCTCCTTTTTTTTTAATTTGATACGCTTGGAGAATGTTCCTTGTTTGATTTAATTCATTAAGAGGACTTGGCACCCTTTGAGCAAACTTCTTTATTTACGTATTTAAAAATTATATTTTAACATTTTATACAATGTTTCTATTCAAGAAAATGTTACCAGATGAAAATTTTCATATATTATTCACACAATTTTAAAAATTTAAATTTTTTGAAGAAAATTGGGAAAATTTTAAAATCCTACTCCTTTTGTAAAAATTAATTTTTTGACATGAAATTTTTTTATAATATTCTTATGGATGTTCTTAACAACTTTAGGGATCGATTTTAGAATAACTTCATTCGTTTTCGAGAAAAAAATAAAATGTTGATATACAGGCTAAAAATCAACGAAAAAGCCAACATGTCTTACATTTTATTTTTTTTTTTTTTTAAAAGTATTCAGTTTATAGCAAAACGGATCCCTAATTTTATTACATGCTTTATTTTTAACACGCAGGAAAAAAATTGAAGTGATTGGTAAATAATTGTCGAAGGAGTAGCATTTTGAATGCACTAAGGTTTCGAAAAACACAAACTGAGAAAAACCACTTTAAAGTTTATAATTCTGAAAAAATAATTATTATAAGCTTAATTAAACTTAAAATACCACTTTAAGATATTACTTATACGTTTTTCTTTAAAATAATTGCATTTTCATATGTTTTCAACCCACACATTTTTATAAATGATCAACTTTTAGAGAGTACTAATTGCACAAGAAAACTCAAGAAAAACTTTAAAAAAATTTTTTTCTGTCACGACAGAAATTTTAGCTGTTTTTCTTCTTATAATATTAAAGTATTACATTTGTATGAAAAATATATCAGGAATAAGAACTGAAATTATATATATATATAAAATTATTAATATAAAATGCCTTAATTTAAAAATTTTACATGCACACATTTCACAAGGAAGAAAAATTACATTATTGTATTGCCTCGGAAATATTCTGCTTTTAATACTACACATTCTTTTTTATAGTTATTATTTCTATTTATAAAATAGATTTTTTTATCATAACGCATTTTTTAGCTTTTTTTTCTAAAAATTGTGTGTGGCTGAATTGCCTAATTTGTTTCCAAATGAAGTTTTATTCAACTTCTAACTTTCCGACATGCACAAGTGATATATCAATCGAAAGATAATAATGCAAAGAATAAGATTAAATGAAAATAAAAAAAACCGATAGGTTTGTGATTTTTAGGGTACCAAGTCTTCTTAAAGGAACTTGCAGTTGTTCGAATATTACAAGTTATTAGCAGTTATATATTCCAAACTATATTTAATGCCAGAACTTTCATGAACTCTTTGTAAAGACTACATCTCTTCTATTTCTTTCTTGTTGTTTAAATTTGTTACTTTTGTTCTCATTTTAATTTGCCCTGCTTCTTACTTTAAATGTCTGTTCTTTATTATTTATTGTTGTTCTTGTGTGATACTTGAGATGTTTTATATGTTTGAATTGATCCTTCCAATAAAGCCATATGCGACAACCAGCAGCATTAATATATATTCATTATTGATTAATTTTAATATATATCATTTAATTATTTTATGTATAATGTAATATAATTATATAATACAATTATTATTGTTTAATCTTACAGTCCACAGATGGCGCTCTGCGCATTCCATTGTAATATTCCTTAGCGTAAATAAACAGTTCATGTTCAAACTCGTTCGTGTGAGGTCGTCTTTTGAGCTGTCAAGATACTATTTCTTTTCAGACCAATTCATTTATTAAGAACTAAGTAACTACTTCTAGGTGCAGTAAATGTGTTAAATTCTAGAGAACTTTCTATCAACGCTCCTGTGTTTTCGCCTGTCCCTATTTCAGGTACTAGTGAACCAAGAGAAAATTCTAGAGTTGTGGATGTTACATCGCGTGTATTTCTGATGTGAACCCAGATGTTCAAATTCTTCTTTGCACAGCTCTAATTCAGGTAAGAGATAGTTGGGGTAACTATCAGACCTGTAGATGTCTTCTGGATAGCGGAAGCCAGGCTTCACTTATTACTAATGAATGTATTGAAAGGCTAGGCTTGCGAAAGGAAAAGGCCAATGTGCGTATATCATGTTTGGGTGCATCCGATACGCGTCTAAATAGGCTTGCTGATATTCAATTTACCTCATATTTTTCATCTCAAAATTCTTTTCATTTTTTCCGTCTATATGATCAACAAAATTGTAGGTATGATCCCACATCACGATTTAGATTCCTCAATGCGTGAATTATTTGGGGATATTTCTCTGGCTGATCCAGCATTTTACAAGAGTGGTCCAATTGATGTGCTACTTGATGTTGACCTTACTTTGCCATTGCTAAAGGGTCAAATGTTATCTTTGGGTAAGGATAAGCCATTTGCCATTCGTACAGAATTGGGTTGGATAATTGGTGGCAAGGCAAATTCTAGTGGGCAAAATTCTTTTCATGTCAATCATATTCAGTTAGTATCGGATCATCTAATCAATAAATTCTGGGAATTAGATTCTGTGCCATGTGCCAAACCCTTAACTTCATTAGAAGAGGTTTGTGAAGATCATTTCGTAAAGACACATTCTAGGGATGAGAATGGCAGATACACAGTAAGGTTACCATTTCACACTCCTCCGACGCGGTTAGGTAATTCAAAACAAAATGCAATTCGTAGGCTAATCAGCGTGGAACGCCATTTCATTCCTAATCCTGACAAATACAAGCTGTATCGAAATTTCATGAAGGAATACCTTGATCTAAAGCACATGTGTGTGTGTGTGGAACTTGTTCCGGACTCTGAAATTAATAACGTTAAAAGTTTATACCTTCCTCACCAGGGAGTTGTTAGAGACACCAGCTGTACAACAAAGCTTCGCGTCGTCTTTGACGCCTCCAGTAAAACTTCGTCTGGACTATCTCTCAATGATCTGCTCATGGTTGGGCCAAGAGTGCAACCAGAACTTTTCCCTATTCTTATCCAGTTTCGAATTTTCAGTGTAGCCATTTGCGCTGATGTTGAAAAGATGTTTCGCCAGATTAAAGTTCCCGAGGAAGACGTAGACTGGCAAAGAATTCTCTGGAGGGATTCTCCAACCGAACCTATAAGGGAATATCTTCTAACCACTGTTACGTATGGTACGTCCTCAGCACCATTCCTCTCTACGAGAATCTTACGACAGCTTGCCATTGACGAACAAGAAAATTATCCAGCCGCTTCAAGAGCTACCCTTAGTCATTTTTACGTTGATGACTTGCTGAGTGGAAGTGCGACAAAGAAGGGAGCCATTCAGCTAGTGTCAGAGCTGCAGGAGATGATGAATAGAGGAGGATTTTCTCTGTGCAAATGGGTGTCTAACGATCCTGACGTATTGGCAACCATTCCAGAAGAATTAAAGGCAGTTGATTCCAAACACACGATCAAAGATGACCAACCTGTCAAGATCTTTGGAATAGCTTGGCTTCCAGATGTTGACAATTTCACCTTTACCATCACCGTGAACGAGACTGATGTGCGGACTAAACGCAAGGTACTTTCTGAAGTCGCCAAAATCTTTGACCCCTTGGGCTGGTTGGCACCATCAGTTGTCATTTCTAAAATCTTCCTCCAAGAGCTATGGAGTCACCATCTAAGCTGGGACGAAGAGCTACCAGATTATCTAGCAAGACAATGGAGAATATTCCAAGAACAGCTTCCTCTACTTACAAATATCAAGATCCCACGCTGCATTCTCATTCCACAGGCTATAGACGTACAAGTACACGGGTTCTGTGACTCTTCAGAAAAGGCCTACTGTGCAGTTATATACATTCGTTCTCCAAAGATGCAACCCAAACCGTAGTATCTAGACTGGTGTCGTGTCTCTCCAGTAAAACCTCAGTCTCTACCTCGACTAGAGCTTTGTTCTGCCTTATTTCTTGCCAATTTGTTACAAGTTACCCTTCCAACTTTAACCGTGCCAATTTCCGAGACCTTTGCGTGGTCTGATTCCAAGATCACACTGGCATGGTTGAAGTCCGATCCGAGAAGATGGCAACCGTTTGTAGCTAATCGAGTGGCACAAATTCAAGAGCTGACTCCTAACTTGCACTGGAACTTTCTGAGCGGTCTGGAGAATTCTGCTGACTGTAGAACGAGAGGGATACACACAACTAAACTAGAAAAGTGCAACTTGTGGTTCAGTGGACCCGATTGGTTAAGAAGTTCTACCTTTCCGATTGGAGAGTTTGAAGATAATCCACAATTACAAGAACACATGTCTGCCGAAGCCAAAAGAACATCCAAACTGATTATGCTGAACGTGGTTGATGGGACTTTCAAGGCTGAGTTCTTTCAAAAATTTTCGTCTTGGAACAAGTTGAAAAGAGTTGTTGCCTATTGCTTAAGATTTGTGAAGAACTGTTCTCTTTCTGCTTGTAAAAGAAAGACATTTTTAACAACGGCAGAATTGAGCGAAGCCGAGAAAGGCATTGTTAAGTTTATCCAGCGTGATCATCTTTCGATGGAAGTCTCCTATTTTTCAGCAGGTAAGCAGCTTCCTTCGACTAACAAGCTTATACCCTTGACTCCGTTATACGATGATTCCGGAATAATACGTGTCGGTGGTAGACTGAAAAATTCAATACTTGCAGACTCGCAGAAGCATCCCATCTTGCTTCCTAAAACCGATCATGTTGTGAACTTAATTATCTCTGATTATCACCTGAAACTTCATGCCGGTCCACAACTTCTCCAAGCAGCTCTCAGAGAAAACTTTTGGATTCTTTCAGCCCGAGATGCAGTTAGAAGAGTAGTGAGAAGATGTATCCCATGCTTCAGAAATCGTCCAAAATTCGCCGAACAAATCATGGGAGATCTTCCAGAATCCAGAGTTTGCCCCTCTTCTGTATTCCAACGAACTTGTATTGACTTCGCCGGCCCGTTCTTGATACGAAGCTCCAAGGGAAGATGAAGCCGGAATACTAAGTGCTACATCTGCGTCTTCGTCTGCTTAGCAACGAAGGCGGTTCATCTTGAAGTCGTTAGCGACTTAACATCAAAAGCATTTCTCGCTTGTTTAAAAAGATTCGTGGCTCGCAGAGGTAAACCATCAGAGATCTTCTGCGATCAAGGAACCAATTTCTATGGAGCTAGCAGAGATCACTACTTCAACTCGATGGTTGCTGTGAAAGGATTAAGCACAGTTAATGTGGAGGAACATTTAAGTGTTGAATGATAAAATATATCACTGAGTTTTTATTCAATCTGTTTCCAATCTATTACTATATGTAATTTATCAACAAAAAAAAGACTTTCACAAAAGTAAGTTGACCTAAAAATGGTTAACAATCAGATTGCTATCTTTCAAACTGAAGTAAAGACATGTGACACAATGAGGTATCATTGGGTTAATACTTTTAATAGAGTGGCGAGACAATGTTAGTTTAAATTCACAATACATGATTAATTAACATTTTTAGACTAAAAATAACCTTTCAAAAATAGAAAAGGATAAAGAGAAAAAATAATTAGTAAATCGAGAATTATTTGGGTGAAACTGAAATTTGGAATAAAAATTTCCTTAGACCACATCACCATAATTTTTATTATGGACTTTCTACAAATTCCTCAATGGTTTTACTAAGGCATATTTATATATGGGGTAGAAACATTAAATACACACACCATAAACTTTTTTTTAATTCAGTATGAAATGCCACATAATAATTAGTAACCTATTATTTTCAATTTGTAATATGAATAGAACATTCTTCAAACATTTTTTATCAATTACACTCATAATATGCATTTATAATATTAAAAAAGAAATTTAATAAATATGTTGATGCAAAGACATAAAAAGAACTAAGGGAAGTTATACAAAATTCTACACATATTATATTCGCTTGAATTTTTTCAGAAATACATAAGCTTATAGGTTTAGGACAAATCCAGGAAATACAGGCAGAATAATGACATAAAAAAGGAGGGATAGACTTGGAATAAATCTTGCTTTGGTGTAAATAAACATAGTACATATTTTAAAATTAATTGTAGAAAAATTATGTGGGGGGAGGCATGATTATCCTCGTTGATAGAGTCGAAATTTAAAACAAATTACTATTCAACCCTAGACTATGTAGAAAATGACAATTTGGGCTACTTAGAATTTAGTGCAAATTATGTAAAATATAATGGAAAAGCATGTTTATAAAATATATGCAAAATATATATATATTATTTATATACTTGCTTGGTTAAATTCCTAAATTCAATATGCAAACCCAGATATACATAAGAAACCTTTCATCTTCAAGTGGGAAATAGGAATAAAATATTCTTCATAAATTTTTTTCTCAATTATGAATATATATTTACAGTCAATCCTCCTATAACGCGGTGAGTGCGAACCGCGTTATATGGAAACCGCGCTATAAGAAACTCGGATTTAACCGTACAAACCAGGCTAATTCGTAGCGCGTTCTATGGAAACCGTCTAACGCGTTGTAAGGAAAACAAGCTATAAGAAACTCAGAATTAGTACAAATCACATCATTCGTACCGCGTTATATGGAGACCAATAAATACAAAAGACGAGATAAACTCCACCGGCGTTACTGATTTAATATAGGAGTGCAACGCGCCAAGCGCTTTTTAGCGCGATTCCTAAATCGTTTTGTTTTGTCTACGCCATGCTTCAGTGTGCGCTCCGCTTTTAATTTATTCCACGATCAGTGTAATCACTACTTTTTATTATTTCATAATAAAACTAGATTTCGAAGGGAGAGGTGGTGGCAAGTTTTAACATAAAATAAATACAACAGAAATAATATTAATGTATTACACTTCCAGATGTAAATTATTTACACTATTTTAAGCGTTCATTACACAAAATTTGAAACAATGTGTTACTTTTGCTGAGCAGAGATCCTGATGGGACGTTGTTCAACGGAAACCGCGCTGAAGAGTACCGAGTTATAGGAGGGCTGTCGCAATTTCAGCTCCCCGTGATATAGAAACCGCATTCTGAGAGTACCGCGTTATAGGAGGGTTGACTGTATATATTAAAGAGAGAGAACTTAAATAAATCTGTCGATATAATAGATTAATTATAAAAAATATTAGAGCATAATTATCTTGAAGTATTCTGCAATGAGTTATATATAGGTTTCTGATCTGATGAGAGAAACAACTTTTTTCCATTCAAAATGTTAATTAGGGACAGTTTTAGTACTTATAAAATTATTGAAAATAGTGGTGAAATGATGTTAATCAGATTGAAACATACCTTTACATGAGCCAAAAAATATAAACACATGATATAAGTTTTGAATTAAATATATTCATGATTTCATCAACAATATTTTTTTTTTATCAGTACTAAATATGAATACTATGCTACATTAAAAAGGTTTTTGCCAAATGAAACAAGCCAAATATTTCATCTAATATAGGAAAGACAACAGAAACATGTAGATTTATAAATTAGTAGAAATATATTGTACAGTAATGAAAAGTGAGGGAAGTCTAGAGCATACGGTAATGAACTTGTGGTTGCTGTCTCATGAGTTCCAGCCTTAGTGCCACCAAACACCTAATGTGCAGAGGTGCTGATGCAAGTTAAACATGTTGTAGCTTAAAGACCTCTTATTAGTGCAGTAGGGTAGTTTGAAGTAGGAAGTGCCACAGATCAGGTTTCATCCAAGGTACAAAACTACGAGGTCCTTTGCCAATAACCTTTGTGTTGCTTTATAGTGATTCATTAATAAAGACTCGCACCATTGAGGGAAGCTATTTAATACACATCTACTTATCTGCAATAGGTATAGAATAACAAGAAATTACAAATTTAGGAGTAATTTCAATCAAAATCCTGATTAAAACAAAGAGAAAAATATATTTGTTCAACTATATTTTAGCACAAACTTAATTATAATATTTTTTTTAAAAAAAGGATCATCCATTCTTTATTTTCCAATGTCTCACACTTGCCTGTTTCAAATTACTTCCTCTAACCCATTTTGAATGCATATTCAAGATATTTTCATAATGTATAGAATACTTCAATCAATGCTCATACTATGTTCCTCAATTTCAAATTTAATACATATTTTTATGATGAAAAATTTTCAACTTCCAAATTAATATCTCTGCAAACCTAAATTGATAGTTACAGCCTAATTTAAAATTAAAATTATTATTCAACACAAGATATGTAACAATTTTCATTTTTCACTACATAAACAGTAATGTAGTTTTTTTAAAATTCCAACACTGTTTAGCAAAGGTACGTTAATTTAAAGGGGAAAATATTTCATTAACTGGATAAAATTTCTAAGTTCAATATGTAAATCCAGTTGCGTAAAAGCAAACTTTTTCCTTTCACGTGGATCACATGAATAGAAACATTCTGAAGTTTTTTTGACAATTTCCATTTTAGACATATATTCATATAATAAACAAAAATTATGATAAATACGTCATTTCATAAATAAGATAAAATAAGCTTAAAAGCACTGGTACTTGAGCGACGCTATACAACAAAAATGCCTTTTTATTTACTTGTATTGTTTTAGGAAAATAGCCTTACACATTTAGGCCAAATCGATAAGGTTAGAACAATTTTGTTTCCATTATATGTATATTTTCTCCTTTTGTAATTCGAAATCAAAATGTTTTAAATACGTGTAAAACAATTATATAAAGAGAGTAATGAAACTAAGTATTCAAATATTCACAATTTAAAACTGACATTTTTAGTCTTAAAGATGGAAACAAGATAAAGAGATAATAATTGTTATATCAAGAATTATATTTGGGTGAAACTGAAATCTGGAATAAAAATTTCTTTTCAACATAACAGCAAAATTTTTACTGTGAATTTTTTAAAATTGTGAAACGGTTTTATAAAGGCATGTTTATCTATGAAGTAGAAACAATGAATGAACACCATAAAATTTTTTGAATTCAATATGCAATTTCACATAATTATTAGCAACCTAATTTCTTAACATGGTGATATGAATAGCGCATTCTTCAAACATATTTCGATCAATTTCACTCATAATAAGCATCAATAATTTTTCTGAAAAAAATTTAATGTATCAATACAAAAAATTAAACGAAATATATTTCCAAACAATTCTAATTGGAAGAGCCTATACAAAAAAAAGCACTCTGTTTACCTGTATTGTTTTGGAAATAGATGAGCTTACAGATTTAGGACGAATTCAGGAACTTTAAAACAGAATAATGACAAAAAAGAGGGATAATTTTGGAATATATAGTGACAATTGAATTAAACTAAGTATATTTTAAAATTGAATATGAAAAATTAAAGGTGCATACTTATTTCCTGGCACTGGTGCAATGCATTATAGGTTTTTGATGTATATAGTCAAGCTACTTTCAGAATGTTGATTAGAGACAGCTAAATCATTTATAAGATGCTTCATAATAGCGGTGAAATAATGTTACTGATTTTGAAATTTTTAATAAAGATATATTTATGTAATATATATAAACCCTTAATATAAAGTTTAGAATTGAAACTGTGATTCATGATTTCATCAGGAATTCTTTTCCCAAGTGCATATATTTTATCTTAAAAAAATTATCATAAACATGTAAATATATAGTTAAGATGAAAATACAGGGAAGTTAATCCAAAAACACCCTTTACTGATTTGTAATGCTTAAAGAATACTTATTACAAATTAAGGAGAAAATTGGATTTTTCGTTAAAAAAAAGGGAAAGAAACACAACATGTAATCTTTCAAATATATTTAAACAAACAAAAATTTTAAGAAACGCAGGAAATAGATTATCCTTTCATTACATTCCAGGGTTTCACAATTGTCTGATGTAACCAAATTACTTTCTCTCCCTCTTCTGAATACAAATTTAAATTATAAATAAAATACTTCAAACCAATAGTGAATCTGTGACACAGATATTTAAATTTTGAATTTAAATAGAAAAATGTTTTACATAAAATAAATGACTCCAAGAAAGAAATCAAGCTGAAGGTAAGGAGAACAAATAGGCTGGTAAAGTTCAAATTTTAAACATAAATTAGTATTCAACACTAGACTATGTAGAAATCCACAATTTGAGCTACTTAGAATTTTGTGGATTATATAAAATAATGAAAAAGGTTTTTTAAAAATATATATACATCAAAAATATTATTTATATGCTTGCTCGGTTAAATTTCTTCGTTCAACATACAATTCCAGATATATATAAGAAACCTTTCTCTTTCAAATACATAATATGAAAAAAACTTTCTTTATAAATGTTTTTCTCGGTTATGAAAATATACTTATATATTAAAAAAAGCATTTTAATTAATATATCAATATAACCTTAATGAAATATATTTCCAAGTAAACTGCCAACAGAGGAAAAAAAAGCTAAAGAAATTATGCACTGAATCTACTAGTATTGTTTAGGGAATACATATACACTTACATATTTAGGGCAACCCAAAAAACTACTGACAGAATAATGACAAAAAGCAGAGATAAATTTGGAATACCTGCTTCAACTGAAACATGATATAACTTTAAATTAATTATAAAAGATGCTCGGGGCTTGATTATATCCTGGTATTGTGCAACGTATTATAGGTTTCCGACATACACGAATTTTTTCCATTTTCCGAAATACATGAATTTCTTCTGTTCAGAATGTTTATTAGAAATAGCTTAATCCATTATAAAATGCTTGAAAATTGTTGTGAAACGATATTAATGAGTTTGAAACACTTTGTAGATAATATTCTTGAAAAATAACCCAAGAAAAAAGATCTGTTTAAGTATAGGAAAAAACAATATAAGCCCTTGATAAAAGATTTGAATTAGATCTGCTATTCATGATTTCATTAGCGATATATTTTTTTTCATCAATACTAAATATGAATACCATGCTAGATTAAAACAGTGCTTGCCAAAAGCAGTGCTAGCCACATAATTCATCTAAGGAAAGGTAATTCTCAGAAATATGTAAATATCTATAATTTAGGACAAATATATTTTGCAGTACTTGAAACTAAGGAAAGTCAAATGGTTATGGTCAAGAACTCTTCATACGAGTGTAACTGGTTCAAGTCCTGGTGACACAGAAGACCTGCAGTGTAGAGAGAGCCTGATGCAATTTGAACTCATTGTGGCTCAAAGACCTCACATTGGTATGGTATATAAGGAAAGGAGCGTTCCAGCTAAGGTCCAAGTCTCTTGACCGAGGAACAAACTTATGAGACTTGTTGCCAATAATCCTCATGTTTTTGTATAGTGCAAAGTTAATAAATGCTCACTCCCATGAGGGAAGCTATTCGACACACTCTCTCTGTTTAATTGCAATATTTACAGAATAAACATGCATACAAATTTGGAAATAATTCAAATAGAAATCTTAATTTAAAAAAAGTCAAAACGTTATAAATTTCTTTTTGAATTATATTTATCCAACTATTTTATTAAAAGTTTTTCGCAAAAAAAGGATGATTCTTCATTTCCTTTCCATGCCTCACATTTGTCATGTGTTTCAAATTACTTCTCACTCCCCTTCCTAATGCAAATTCCAGATATTTTAACCCTCTAAGCAATATACACAGAAAATCCTGCTAGCCAAAGATGCTTCAAAAACGCACCGCACATTTTCTCTTGAATTCAAGAAAGAATTTCAAAAGTATTTGAGACATACTTTTCCAAAATCCTTTCCCCCTTTAAAGGTTTAACATTACTATTCACAACAGGAGTCTGTATAAATTCATAATTGATTTTGCAAAGGCTTCTTAAACTGTGAGGGGGGCGGTGAAACACTTTAAATACACAGATCATAAAATTCTTCAATTCACAATGGAATGCCACTCAATTATTAGCAAACTATTTCTGAATAATGGTGATATGAATAGCACATTTTTCAAACATATATATTTTGATCAATTTCACTCGTAAAATGTATTAATAATTTTGGTGAAAAGAAATTTAATAAATAAGTGTATATAAAACATGCAAAGATATATATTTCCAAGCAATTCTAACAGAGGATACATATAAAAAAATTGCATTCAATTTACTCGAAATTGCATAAGCTTACACAGATTTAGGACAAATCCAGAAAGTACAGGCAGAATATTGATATAAAATGAGAGATAAGCACTTTCAATACACAGAATATATTTTAAAAAATTAATTATAAAACTTTATGAGGCAGGGTCATTCTCTAGTATTGTGCAGTGCATTACAAGTTGCTGATGTGGTCAAGCTACTTTCTACTGTTTAGAATGTTTATAAGGGACAGCTTAGTCTGTTACAAATTGCTTGAAAATAGTAGTGAAATTGTGTTAAGGAGTTTAAAATATTTAACACAAAGATATGTTAAAATATGGGAGGAAAATAAAATATAAACCGTTGATAAAAAGTTTTCAATTGAATCTGTGATTCATGTGTGTGATTTCATCAGCAAATTTCTATTCCAGCACATAATATAAATACTATATCACATTAAGAAAGAGTGTCTGTGGAATTCTCTTTACATATATTTTATCTAAAACAGCAGAGAATTATTGTAAATATACAAATTAGAAAAAATACATTTCACTGCAACTGAAATTGAGGAAAGCTGTTCAATTCTCACAACTTATTTAAAAAATCTCTAAACTAAGTGCGAAATAAATGATGTGGCTACGAGTGTTTCTCAATTTAAATAAAACATTTATTAAGTATTTACAAGGATGCATAAAAAAGGTTAAATATTATCGCGCACGCTCATAGCTGTCTGCTTCCTCCAAACGCATCTAGAGGAATCCCCTTTCGGAGCGCTTTTCCTCCCCCTGCTGCCACTCAAGAGAAGAGAAACTAGCCGGCGCTCACCACTCTTCGGGTCAACCACCCCTTCGCTCTTTGGTGCTTTCACAACATTCTCCCACCTTTGAGTTTTCCTGCTGTAAAAAAAACTCAAACACAACATATAAAATGCAACCGTAAGATTAACAATATTGGTACAGAATGCTGGTGTTAAAATAAAGCAAAATGTACAGTAAACAAAGCTTTTACATAATACATTTCATGCATATGTCAAACGCTTAGGAGAAATTACTTTTCTGCCTCTCCTCGTGCGAATGACAGAATCAGTCAGATCTTTTGGTAAATTAATCTCTGGTTCTTGCAGTTCTAGATTGTAAAGTCTTTGCACAGATCTGACCAGTTCCCCAGTCTCAGTTTTGACTCGAGTGATTCTAACATGTCCATCTTTTCCAGGAATCAGTTGAATTACTCTAGCAAGAGACCACAGAGTTCGATTCTTCAAACTATTTTCCACCACAACTACTTCTCCCACCGTTAAGGGTCTTAATTTACGGTGATGCTGCGTTTGCTCTCTGAGTTGGCCTAGGTACTCAATTCTAAATCTTTTCCTAAGCTGTTCCCGAATGGTTTGAACATGTCTAATCCTCTTATTGATTTCTTGATGATCTAGACAATCTATGTCAGTTACATCTGACGTTTCGATTTCTTGTAAAAACATGGCTGGTGTTAATGGTGATAAATCATTAACATCCTCAGAAATGTAAGTTAAGGGTCTAGAATTGATCACATGTTCACATTCACATAATACAATGTTTAACACTCTTCGTAATATAACGAAGCTCTCCCTAACATTTTTCTCAAAATTTGTTTTAACATTTGAATCATTCTTTCCCAAAATCCTCCCCACCACGCGGCACTGAGAGGGTTAAATTTCCACTTTATTTTTTGGATATTAGCTTTAGACATTACTACATCCCAGTCAATAGAATTTAGTGCGCTATTAGACACAACAAAATTTGTTCCATTATCCGAATAAATAATGCTCGGTCGGCCTCTTCTGGAAATAAATCTCCTTAAAGATTTTAAAAATGCTGCGGTAGAAAGAGATGTAATAAGTTCAAAATGCACTGCACGGAATACAGCACAAGTAAATAATACTACCCAGCCCTTACGTCTATCTTTTAAATGAAGTGGGCCTGCAAGATCAACTCCTACAACTTGAAATATTTTAGAGTTGCTTACCCTATCTTTCGGTAAAGAAGATGGTACCACTTCCGTTTTTTGAGCCGAAAATCTTTTGCACCTATATATATAGTGCATTTTTGTATTATTTGTCTAATTAATTTTCGCGCTTTTAAAATCCAAAAACTTTCTCGCAAATGATTCATTACAATTGATACACCTGCATGCATAAGTTCCTCATGTTTACGCAAGATCATCAAATGAACAACTGAGTGTTCGTTAGGTAAAATGATAGGAAACTTAAAATTGTCTGTATCTTCTCGAAAACTAAGTTTTGTTCTAGCACGCAAAATTCCAAATTCATCTAAAAATGATTTTAAAGGACGCAATTTCTCATCCGTTACTCCCTCAAATTTTTCCATTTGTATTAATTTAATTACAGTTTTTTCTGCATGATCAAATTCAGAAAATGTTATTTCCTAAGTATTACAAACATCGATTCTCTTGGCATTTTTAAAGAAACGAAATATCCAAGCAATCATGCGAACAACTTTTAAGTACGATGAAAAATACTTGGAGTGCCAGTTAAACTCCTCAATTCTCTTAGCGGGGTATTAACCAAAACAGATTTCCTTAACTCTAAATTTACCGCCTCTTCATCGGGGACTTGTTTTGATCTGGGGCACTGAACCGGGCTTTCGGACAACCAGGAGGGCCCCTCCCACCATCTTAAGTAAACAAGCTGTTGAGCGCTACAACCTCGAGAAAGAATGTCCGCGAAATTCTTTTCCGAAGGCACGTGTTCCCAGCTACTAACATCGGAGAGGTTTCGGATTTCTTTCACCCTGTTAGAAACAAATACGCCCCAATCTCTAGTACGTTGTATCCATGCTAACGCTGTTATTGAATCTGTCAAGTAATAAATACGCACATCTGGCAAGTTTAAGTCGTTTTTAACAGAAGCCGCAAGTCGGGTTCCAATTGTACACGATAATAATTCTAGACGGGGGATAGAAATATCTTTCAAAGGAGCTACCCTCGCTTTTGCCTCTGTATCAGTTTCACAAAAACATTTTCTTCATATTCTACCCTCAAAAAATACGCAAGCGGCATACGCTTTTTTACTAGCGTCACAAAAACACATGCAATGTTAGCCGTTTAATTCCATTAGAGCTCAAATTCAAACATCGAGGTATTTTAATATTTGCAAGTATAGGGAGTTGCTCTAACCAATTTTTAACTTGATTTAAAATATCTTTTGGGAGATTTTCATCCCATTTTAATTTTAATTTCCAAATTTCCTGTAAAATTAATTTTGGTTTTAAAGTCACAGGAGCCGTAAAACCGATCGGATCAAATATATGATTAGCTATGGATAACAATGATCTTTTCGTTATAGCCTTACCTTCATTTTTCTGACAGTTAATATTACATGATAAACAATCATCTTTGAGGTTCCAAATTAATCCTAAAACCATAGTCTCAAAGTTATCAGGTTGGCTTTCCAACTCTAAAAATTTTCAGGATTTAATAAAACGTTTGACTGCCAGCCTCTTAAATTAAAATGTGCTGAAGATAATAATATTTTAGATTCAATTATAAATTTTTTGCAACTGTTCTTCGGTCTCAAAACTAGTTACACAGTTGTCAACATAAAATGATTTTCTCAAAATTTTAGCTACATTATCAAAGTTTCCATGATGTCTAAATGGTGATTTAATGTAGCACCCAGTAAAAAAGGACTGGATGTTACTCCAAAAACTACACGACGGTGACGATAGATTTTAATGTGGTCCCTATTTTCTCTATCATACCACATAAATCTCAAAAATCTCTATCTTGCTCCCTTACTCCTATCTGTAAGAAAGCTTTTTCAATGTCCGAAATAACCCCAATCTTATATTTTCGAAAACGATTAAGTATAGTCGGTATGACTTCAATAAAGTTGGGGCCTTTCTCCAGACAATCATTTAGAGAAGGGGAGCCCTTTGTTCGCGCGGACGCGTCAAAAACAGGTCTTATTTTACTTGTACTGTTTTCTTTAATAACGGGCCTATGCGGGAGATAATGAACAAAATTTTCTTTGTCATCATTAACTTCTTCAATTATTTTTCCTGATAACCAAAGATCTAAAACATCTTGGTATTCCTCAAATTTACCAGTTGCAATTAATTTCCTTTTAGTACTTTCAAGTCTATTTTCAGCTAATTTCCTATTAGAGGATAAAAGTTTATTATCCAGAACCCAAGGCAAAGCTACCTCATATCGACCACTAATATCTACACTTATGGTTTTTTGAAAATGATTTAGTGTCTATTTTTGTATTTCTAGTTTTGTCTTAGTTTCTACGGGATCTGTAATACCAAGAGAATCGAGCTTCCACAAATCGGAAATACACATATCATTTACAAACATAGAAGTAACATTCATAAAATGATTTTTATCAAATTTAGTTTCATTTCTATAGGTTTTTCCCATAAGCGTCCACCCTAATTTAGTTTTTATTGCTACCGGGCCAGGTTTTAAATAGAACATAGTTCCAGTCAGTAGTTTTCCAGCTACATCTCTGCTTCTAATAATATTTCTATTTTTCCTTCCAATTTATGACCGCTATCTGACAAATTAATTTTTCTATATTTTAATTCATTTATCCAAGGACCATGTCTGATACTCGGAACATCATTACATATAATTTCTTGGTCAAACACATTTAGATTACAAGTATAATAATTAGCTATATCTCAGTTAAACAAATATTATAACATTTATGCCTATACATTTTTGTTTTTGAACCACCAAATAAAGAATGAACAAACTCTTCTCCTTCATATTTAAATCCTAAATTTTCAGCAGTGGATTTTAAAATATAAGATTTTTGAGATCCGGTGTCAATTAAAGCTCTTACTAAACTCTTATGGTTTCCGTTTTGCAACATAACCACAAGAGTCTATAAGAGAACTCTCTCTCTCTTCAGAAGTGCAAGCTTGATTAGCCAAAACATTAGAGCTAGATGAACTAGCAGTCATGCTATTCTCAATACTTGCACTTTCGGTTTCCAAACCCGATCTCAAAGGCAATTTAGAGCATAAAAAAATACAGCATAATGCCGTTTATTACATATTATACATTTAACATCTGATCTACATGAATGTGACATGTGACCCTTTTTTAAACAAATATAACACACGCCTCTCTTAATTACAGCATTCTTCTTAACTTCATATAACATAGAAGCTGCTTCACAACAATTTTCAGAGGCATGCGTTTTTTCACAAAATATACAATTATTATTATTATTCTTAAATTTAATGTCTTTCCTATTTTTAAAGTTACTATTAAATAAATCTTCAGCAGTTGCAGTAGTGGAAAGATTTCCTAATTTTTTCTTATAATTAAATTTCTCAGAATCAAAACTATTCCTAGCAAGTTTTATTCTGTCTTCACTCGATACTTCTATCGATAAAAATTTCATAAGAGAATCAAGGTCTTTCTTACCTGATTCATCTGATGAATAGCCTACGTATCTCTCCCAGGCGCGCAGAATTTCAGCGGGAAGACAGGATTCCACCAGCGGGAACAGCATGGCAGCATATTTCTCTTTGGTGACTACCAAGGACTCTAAGGCGCGTAGCTGGGCCTCAATCTTGTCATACAGCGAAGACAAATTGACTTTCTTAATTTCTGTATTTTGTAGGACAAGCTTTAAAAGTTCTCTCACATAAACTTGAATCAAGACATCCTCTTGTCCGAACCGCATTCTCAAGTATTCAAAAGCCTTTCTGTAGTTTTCAGGTGTCGCCGGAAAACTTACAACTATATCCCTGGCCCGGAATTTTGGAGTTGTTGCCTGGATAAGGTACTGGAACTTGTCTCCATCATCAATGCTCTCATCTTCATGAATTCTCTTGAACTGGTTGTGGAATCGCGCAGCCAATCCGTCAATTCTCCAGAAAACTGCTGGAACTGAATCTTAGGAAGACGCAGAGATGAAGACGAAGATGTGACCAGGCTGTGGTTGTCCTTCTGTCCCAAAGCATCTGTTTTCATGATATTTTTCACACGGACTTGCCAGGCAATCATTTTTTCAGTATAGCCTTCTATGGCTTCAAATTCAATATTGTACGCTTCTTGCGTACAGTTTGTCTCGATCATTAATTCTAGAATGTCCTCGTCGATTTTCTTCAGCTTAACGGATTTTGCATCAAGCATTTCAAAAGCCGTTTCTACGGCATTCTTATCAACAGGATCGTTTTCAATAACTTCCTGAAGATGATTTATAGCCTTCGTGAAGGCTGTCCTCAACGGCGTGCGTCTCAATTTTAAAGCATCCATGTTCCACTTTCTTATATTCAAAAATGTTTTTCTAACACTCGTAGCCCACCCGGGGGCGCCAGAAAATGTTCAATTCTCACAACTTATTTAAAAAATCTCTAAACTAAGATGAGATAAATGATGTGGCTACGAGTGTTTCTCAATTTAAATAAAACATTTATTAAGTATTTACAAGGATGCATAAAAAAGGTTAAATATTATCGCGCACGCTCATAGCCGTCTGCTTCCTCCAAACACATCTAGAGGAATCCCCTTTCGGAGCGCTTTTCCTCCCCCTGCTGCCACTCAAGAGAAGAGAAACTAGCCGGCGCTCGCCACTCTTCGGGTCAACCACCCCTTCGCTCTTTGGTGCTTTCACAACAAAAGCAATTCAAGCACTTTTTATGGATTTGTAATGTTTTCAGAATACTTAAGAATATAAATTCAGGAGTGACTCACACAGAACATTTCATTAAAAATGTGAAATAAACATTACATTTTTTTCTTTGAAATACTAAGCAAACGATTTAAAAAAATTCTGGAAACGATTATTTTTATATTACACTCCAGTGCCAAACAAATTTTCAAGTGGTCAAATTATTTATTCTTCATCTTCTGAATACACATTCAAGACATTTAAATTATAAATCAACTCTTTCAAAATAGCAATGAATCTATGATACAGAGTTTCAACTTAATAATACTAAAACTGTTTCACCTACAATAAAGCTCTCCAGAAAAGAAAGAACTCAAGCCGAAGGTAAGAGAAAACAAATCGTTGATGAAGTACAAATTTAAAACAAAATTTACTATTCAACACTGGACCATGCAGAAGTTCCCAATTTGAGCTACATAGATTTTACTGTAGATTGTTTAAAATAATGAAAACACATGCGTATGAATGAGGAATAAATATATCATTCACATATAACCTTGGTCAAATCCTTCAAGTCAATATACAATTCCAGATATATATTAGAAACCTTTCTCTCTCAAAAGGGAAACATGAATGAAACATTCTTTTTCCCAATTATGAAAACATTTATATATTGAAAAGGACTTTTAATTGTATATATATATCAATATATAAGATGAATGAAATATTTAAAAACACTTCTAAATGAGGAAAGCTATTCAAATCAAGCATTCTATTTACTTGAACAGCTTTAAGAATACAAATAAAGGGCGGATCCTAGTCAAGCACACTGCTTGGCGACAAAATCTTTGGCGCCAACAATTTTGGCGATAAAGTTTACAATATGACAACCCTTTCGGATTGTCCAGTCCGATGGCTAAAATATGGCAACCCTAAAACCGGTCAAGCAAAAAAAAAAATCGTGTGAAAAATGGACATCGTCCATTTTCGCCCTTGACCCTGCTACAACACGTCGAGTTCACCCCTGCTCTTACTTTCTTCCCCACGTGTTCCGACTTTTGGCTTGATTTTGCACCGGTTGTTAGAATGGCTTGCGAAATAAAATTTCTTGAAAGCGAGGCAACCACAGGATTTTTTGTTTTGCTTGGAGAACAAGGGAATAAGGCTGTTTTAGATTGGGTTATGAAAGAAGGATTAATTCCCTCCAGATATGAGTGTCCGAAGTGTAAAAAGGATATGCGTTTGGTTGAACGAAAGGATACGATTGATGGTTTTGAATGGCGTTGTCGAGTACAGTCGAAAGAGAATCCCCACTTTGTTTGCCGGAGTGTAAGAAAAGGTACGTGGTTTAGTGATAGTAGATTGAGTATTTGTGTGATCTTGCGATTAACCATGTATTGGTTTGGCAAGAGTATGAATGAGTTTGTAGTGAATGATTTAAAAATTAAAAACACAGTGGTACGTGATTTTTTACAATTTTTAAAATGCTGTTTTTCCTTTATTTTACTGCCTTTATCTCGTAGTATTGCTCTTTTTGTCCTTTTCTTTATTTTATGCTTTTGTGTAAATACATGTGTTTTCAGCGTCCCTGACGCCATTACGGAAACCCCGTTTTTTAGGATTTTTGAACAGGAGCTGAGACCGTCACCCTCCCCCTTTTCCTTCGTTTCCGGCCCTGACGCTATAACGGAAACTCCATTTTCTTAGGGTTTTTGATCACCAGCAAATCGTCAACCCCCGATTTTTTTTCTTTTTCATCCACGACGTCATTTTTTGAAACAGAGGGTTTTGGCGCCATTTGGCGAAAAAAATAGCACCAAAAACAGCAGTGTGCCAGGCTAGGATTTTACCCAAATAAACTTAAAGATACAGGAGAAATCCAGATTATTCACACAGAATACTGACTTAAAAAGCAGGGATAAATTTGGAATACCATACTTCGATCAAATTAAGCATGATATACCTTAAAATTAACTATACAAGCGTGCCATTGGTTCCCGCTCCCTGACCTGGAACCTCAAACCAATCTAGTGCCCCTCCTGTGAGATGACTCTTTAAATATGCACAAGCTTGTTGTGTGGGTATCTCGTAATATGTTACTATCAATATTTTCCAAGAATTCTGCCACGTTCTCCACCCCCGAAAAATACTGCTCAGGGATGATTCGAAAATTAGATCCGACTCTAAACTCGGGATTTACTCGTTGGGCACCACTGTGGAGACCCCCCAGGGGTTCTCACCCTGGACACCAAGATTAATTTGAGGCAAAGAATCGCCAAGAGCCATTTTGTATAATAATAATAATAATAACAATAATAATTTATTATTTCAATTCTCAAAAAAAAAAAAAACTCTAATAACATAATACTTTTATGTTACGTCAAATAAAGGGATTTACCTTTATACTAAATTAAATTACGAATTATACAACTAATTAATAATTACGCTCAAGATCAAGTAAGGTCTACCGAAATAGGAGGTCCGAGAAATACACGTACTCGAATTCTTAACTTTCATTAACTTTAACTAATTCGACTAAACTAACGCTTATTTTAAGCGTACGTAAATTATATTTACCGCTGGCTATATCAGCTTTCTGGTACTTCCGCAGAATAACACTACGTCTTCACTATCTTAATATCCTGGAATCCTCTAAATTTGAGATTACTGTTGCTAGCTCGATAACCTTCCTCATCATGCCTGCTAGCTTACAACGCTCGACTTAAATACCTTATCTAATTTGCATATCCCGTTCATCTTTTTGGAGTTGATTGGAAATATATATACGCGGATTTATATTCCCCAAAAAGACGCCTACGAAGATTAGTGGAAAGGTTCCGTACAGATTCGTCACATATTTATCTGATCTCAATTTGCCTTCCCAATAACACTTAAGTAAGCAGTATACATTTAAACGTAGTAGGTGAGTTAAAGATGTGAAAAGAAACTTTGGAATATCCCCTTCCTTGCCTGTCAAAAAAGAAACAACAAACAATTTAAGCCAGTGTTTCTCAAAGTGTGGGGCGCGAGCATATCGAAAATTTAAAAAGAATTTAAAAAAAAATAACCGGAAAGAGAAATAAAACAAAATACTTTCTTCCATAATAAAAAAAAATACACAACGCTGATATAATTTATGTTTATCAACTGGTGTTTTTCCGTCATCAAATAGCTATTTTTGATCCCAAAACCAAATTAAAGAAAGAAAAAAAAACATTTTGTTTAATTTGCTGTATTTCCTCAATGAGAGATTTTTTTATTGTGTTTTAACGTAAAATATTACTCGTTAAAAGAAAAAAAAACTTAGACCCTGAGAAAAATTCTAAGAAGATAAACAATTCATCACTGTAATTATTATTGAAATACTGTACATTAGTTGTAAAAAATGAAAAGGAAGACATGATTCACTTTTCAGCCAGGCTGCATAATACATCTACTGATAATTTGATTGACCTTCAAACTTACTGGTATGGTTAGTTCTACATTAGCTTACAACTTAAAATATGAAGCCATAAGTGTACCACAAGGTTCAGTTCGCCTTGTCAAAAAGACACAAGAAAGAGAAAGTTCAATTTGCTATTTCTTGATCACCAAAGGTGTCACGAGTTCGAGCCGAGCACCACTAAAGACCCGCCGTGTAGGGGAGAGATGCACGTTAAATCTGTTGAGAGCTCAAACGTCCTCTTGTTGGAATGGCGTGGTAGTTAAAAGAAGTCAGATCCAGTGTCGTCCTCGTCACTTGACCATGATTCAAAATTACGAGGTCTATCTCCAAAAGCCCTCGTGTAGCTGAACAGTGCGACGTTAACATTCACTCACTCGATCATGAAAGCTCATTAAAACTACAATAACTTGAACAAAATATGACAGCATTGCCAGCAAATAACATTTTTGTAATATTAGTGAAAAGTGTCTCTGATTTGCGTCCTTTATTAAGGTCTCGTACTTTTGAAACATTTTAGTTCAGTTTTATTGGATTTTTTCTCAAATCATCTAAGAAAAATTGAATAGTCCTTGAAAGACGGTAAGTATACTTTCTCTTAATTAAATTATTCACTGGAATTCCGATTTGTATCGTGTACAGTAAAAATAATTATAAACAAATAATTGGGGTGACTGAGTCCCCCCGCAATACCATTAGCGTTAGTATCGAGTGCGCGCCTGCTCCCGGGTTAAAACATTTTGAAGTCTTCTCGCTTTAAATATTAAAAAAAAACAATTATTCTTCATCGTAATTTTATATTCTTTTTCATTATTTAACATTTTTCTAACTGCTGATTCTGTAAGGTTTAAAATTACAGTTCTTTTAAACAGTTATTTACAATTATAGCATTTGTGTTGACCCCCCTGGGTCACACCTTGAACACCAAGATTAATTTGAGGCAAAGAACCACCAAGAGCCATTTTGAATAATAATATTGTTTATTTATTTAAAATTTCCTCAAAAATCTCTCATAACAAATAATATAATAATGTTACGTCTTCTAAAGGGATTTGCCTTTATATTAAATTAAATTAATAAGAATACAATTAATTACGAATCTAGCTCAACTCAAGTAAGGTTTACCGAAATAGGAGATCCGAGAAACACACGTATTCGAATTCTTAACTGTCATTAACTTTAACTAAGTATCTCAAACTGACGCTTACTTTAAGCGTACGTGAATTATATTTACCGCTGGCTTCTATCAGCTTTCTGGTACGTCTAGCAGAATGACGTCTTCACGAATCTAATCTCTTTGAATCTTCTAGTTTTGCTTTTAACGTTGTTGGCTCAATAGCCTACCATCATCTCTCTTGCTATCTCGCAACTCTCGACTTAAATATCTTATCTAATTTAAATATCCCATAATTCTTTTTGGAGTTGATTGGAAATAAACGCAAAGTTATATTCCCCAGAAAGACGCCTAAGAAGATTAGTGGAAAGGTTCCGTACAGATTCGTCACACATTTATCTAAAAAAATTATTTTAAATTTTTGTATACAATGTCTTGCACACAGTTTTACTCTCCTTACAGATCAGCTATTATTCTTACAAATGTTTTCTCCATATTTATACAAAAAATTAACACAAAAGCTGATTTTTCTCATCAAGAAAAAAAACTCATTGTCCACTTTTGCTTGGCTTCTTAAATTAATAATCCGCCCGTGACTTGCTTTATTGCAATAATTCTTCCGATCACTTGTTCGAAAGGATAAAAGAAAGAAACGATACAACCTGATATTTTTCTTTGCCCTTTATTCGCTCCTATCCACTGGATCTCCATCTAAGGTTTCCATACTGAGGCTCCTTCTCCTGATGCTGTTCTGTGGAGTACTTGCTATTCCGCTGTTCCTCCGCTTCTCTGGAAATCCTTCGGGTTGTCTTACTTGGCTGCGTAGGTAGTACGGACAAGGTCTCACTGCTGTCGTCTGTTTCGACCGGACAGTTCTCCTCTCAGCTGCCCTGTTGGTTCCGTTTTTAGTTGTCTTTGTCTCCCGGGTCTTGTTGTATTGTCCGCTTCCTTCGTGCCTTCTTGCTACTGTAGGTGACTTGTCCTGCCTAGAATCTTGTTGATGAGAAGGACCTGCAATGGGCTGTGATCCCTGGGAGGAGTTATTAGGTCTTCTATATTTATGATTACGAGATGAAACCGAGGACGGAATTACTCTTTTTATCCCCTGTTTTGGTTCAAGGGTTGGTCTTTTCTGGTCCCTATGTTCGGACCCCTGCAGAGAACGTTTTCTGCAAATTTTGTACTTTTTAATATTTTTCCTGTCCCCTGATCCATTTGATTCTACTTTACGTTTCCATCTCAGATCCTCCCATCCGGCATTACCCTTACTTGATTTATGCCTGTTATTCTGCTCACTCGAGGTTTTCATAGATCCTTTGAATTTTCCTGGTTGCGATCTACTTGACCTATCACTCGACCTCTGTCCTTCATGACTGTCCGAACTGTTCCGACTGTCTCAACATGACTGTCCGAACTAATCGTGTAGGATTGTCGTGGACGGTACACGCGCACCTGGTCAATATTAACTGTTACCTTTTTACCCCTCTTTAAAATAATCAAATTGTTATTCCGAACCTCCAACACTCTACATGGCCCTTCAAACTTAGGCATAAACTTTCCAACCACTCTTCTACCCGCAGAACTTATAAAATGAGTTTGTACCAACACCAAATCATTTACTTTGATGTTAACTTCCTCCTTTTCCGATTATAATATTTTTTCCCAATGTTTGTGTTGTTTCCGCCTATTCTGCCTTGCTCCATCGAATAATTTCTCAATGTTTCTTCCTACATATTCAGCACCCTCTGTGACATTTATTAATTTACTAAAAGGAAATTATAATTTTTCTACCTAAGAATAACTCAGCCGGAGTTTTATTTATTGTTTCGTTCACTGAAGTGCGCAGTGCAAAAGCGAATTCATGAAGAAATCGGTCCCAGTTTTCGTGATTTTCTTTTACAAAACAGGTTATCATCTGGACTAAATTGCGATTAACTCTTTCCGTTAAATTCGCCTGTGGCCTGTATGTTACCGTTTTCATATGCTTTATGTCCAACATGTGACTTAAGTGTTCAAATACCTCTGATATAAATTGGGGGCCGTTATCACTAATTAAAGAAATCGGAGCTGCGTAACGTGAAATATAATTCTCAAAAAGGGCGTTAGCTATGGCCTGGGCCGAAGCTTCTCGTAAAGGAATAAGCTCACTCCACTTAGTGAAATGATCAGTTATTACTAATAAAAATCTATATCTTTCTGGTCGGGATGCGGGGTAGGGGCCTAATAGGTCTAACGTTACAATTTCATTGGGGTAATTCGATACTATCGGAAATAAACGACCTGCTGGAAGCGCGTTTTTGTAATTAAATTTTTGACACCGGTCACAGGTTGATACATATTCAAATATATATTTCCTCATATATGGAAAATAACACGTGTCTCGTAATTTTAAATAGGTCTTCCTCTTTCCTAGATGGCCTGCTAATGGCAGATCATGAAATTCTTTCATTATTGTTTCGCCGAAGCAATCTTGGAATATACACTCTTAGTTCTCCAAGAGTTGTATAGTATTTAGCGTAAGAGAGTAGACCATCTATAAGTTTAAAATCCTGGGACCAACCCTCGCATATAGTCGCATTAACGGAACCGTCGTCTGGGTTTTCTAAATAACGATAGATGTGTCTGAACTCAGGATCTTCCCTTTGCTCTCGAATGAGTTGTTCTCGTGAGTTTAATGCTAGGGCTTGAAGAGCTGCGCACGAAATTTGTGATCCATCCAGATTGCCTACTGGATTCCTAGATAAAACGTCCGCGACAACGTTTTGGACCCCCGGGCGATGTTCCCATTCTATGTTGAACTCGGATAACTTGAGTGCCCATCTAATCATTCGACTAGATAAGTTTTTCCCATTCGTTAGCTTTGTTAATGCCACGTGATCTGTGATTACCTTCCCAGGCAGGGATCCGAAATAAGTTTTAAACTTATTTAAGGCCCATATCACCGCCAAACATTCGCGTTCAGTAACAGTATAGTTTCGTTCCGCCTTATTGAGGGTTCTAGACGCGAATGCAATCGGTCTGTGGGTTTGATTAAGCACAGCACCAATTCCGACCCCACTAGCATCAGTAAATAAGTTAAACTGTTCCGTAAAATTCGGCAATTGCATAACTGGTGCCTCATTTAATGCTCATTTTATATTATCAAAAGAATCCTGTGCTTCTGTCGACCAAAAATTTAGCCCCCTTTTTCTTCAACCGATATAATGGTTCACATATGTCTGCATACTGGGGTATAAATTTCTGATACCACCCCGCCATTTAACGCTTACTTTAAGCGTACGTGAATTATATTTACCCCTGGTTTCTACCAGCTTTCTGGTACGTCTAGCAGCACGACGTCTTCACGAATCTAATCTCTTTGAATCTTCTAGTTTTGCTTTTAACGTTGTTGGCTCAATAGCCTACCATCATCTCTCTTGCTATCTCGCAACTCTCGACTTAAATACCTTATCTAATTTAAATATCCCATAATTCTTTCTGGAGTTGATTGGAAATAAACGCGAAGTTAAATTCCCCAGAAAGACGCCTAAGAAGATTAGTGGAAAGGTTCCGTACAGATTTGCCACACATTTATCTAAAAAAAATCATTTAAAATTTTTGTATACAATGTCGTGCACGCAGTTTTACTCTCCTTACAGATAAGCTATTATATCAAGAATAATGTTTTACTTTTTTAAAAATGAACTCGTGCGAAGAGCCGGTGTTTCAGCCAGTATACGTTTAATGTATCAGTACTGAAGAAGATATTTTATTAATAATTTCTTAATACTAAATTAAGAACATGTTTAATAATTATTAGGGACTTCAATGGGCTTGTCTTGTAGAGCAAAGTTTTTCAAAGAAAGGTTTTATATCAGAAATCGACATTCTGAGTTATTTTTCTATATTTTGCTGATACCTATATTTTCTCTTCAAAGCAGCCACCGCAGAAAATCCGGTTTAACAAAGGTAGGATGTTGAAAATGGTAATACACTGCTGGACAATTGCTAAGGACGGATAATACTATCATCCATAGCAACCACAAAATGAAAGGAAGCAAAATGTGGAAAATTAGAATAAGTGCGGGATATTAGTAAGAAGAGAAGTATGAGTATGCAAATTTTTTTCCCACGTCTGTTCATCACGTGATAGCGTTCATAAGAGCTTTAAAGGTTTTGACGCGTGTGGACAGTTGTTGTTTCAAGTCAAAGTTTTACAGGAAAGATTTAATAGACGAACTTAAAATTTTTGGCATGTCTTCCCGACATCACATAGATGATTTTATGCGTGGCCGAATTATTGGAAAAATCGAAGAAGGGCGAAAAATAACAGATGTTGCCAGGGAGTTCCACATCGCTTACAGCGTTTTTTCACGGCTGTGGAAGTCATTTAAAACTACTGGAATGTGTAGTAGACGGCACGGGGTAGGTCGTGTTAGAAGTACGACGCCTGCAGAAGACAGATATATCGTCCTATCAGCAGAAAGGAACAGGCGCACCACAGCTCAGCAGGTGGCAAATCAGTTTCTTGCTGCCTCAGGAAAGCAGATCTCCCGAAAAACTGTTGCCAGACGTTTGAGGGGAGGAGGACTATACACACGCAGACCTGTTGTGTGTGTCCCATTGACCAGACAGCACCGTACTGCCCGTTTGCAATGGTGTCGTGAGCATCACAATTGGACTGAACAGGACTGGGCATGCGTACTGTTCTCAGATGAGAGTAGGTTCAGTCTGTCATCGGATTGTAGACGCCAACTGATCGGGCGCGAGAGTGGTACTGCTTATCGTCAAGAAATTATCCAGGAAAAGGACCGATATCCGACATGCAGTATCATGGTGTGGGCCGGCATCATGATCAATAGCCGCACGCGCCTACATGTGGTTGTGAATGGGACTATGACGGGTCAACGATACATTGATGAAGTTCTACTTCCTCATGTTCGTCTTTTTCGTGGTGCTGTCGGTGATAAATTTGTTTTTATGGACGACAACGCAACATGTCATCGAACACTCGCTGTTCAGAATTGTCTAGATAGCGAGGGTATTCAACGTCTCGTATGGCCAGCGCGTTCTCCAGATCTAAACCCCATTGAAAATGGGTGGGATGCTTTGGGGAGGCAAGTTGCTGGTCGAAACTATCCTCCGACAAACAAGAACACCCTCATCCGTGCACTCACAGAGGAATGGGATAAATTGCCTCAACAGCTGTTGGATAATGTTGTGCAAAGTATGGTACGACGTGTGGAATATTGCATCACACTCCACGGTAGACATATCCCGTACTGATACCTTTCTTTAAGGTGCCTGCTGACTTTTCGGTGCATTGTTCCATTTCTCCGTACGCAGATCAAATGAACATTTTTTTTTCTTTCAGATGTTTCACAGCTTTTGTACTTTCCAGAACAATAAATATTCTTTATTCTAATGTCTGAACTGTGTGGCAACTATATTTTATCCTACTAGGCCTCATGTCTCACTTAATGTTATGCTACATAGCAATTTGTGGTCCGTCCTTAGCACTTGTCCAGCAGTGTAGTATACGAAGTGCTTTTGTTTTCAGTACAGAAAATTCATCATCCACCTCTAACCAAAATTCAAAGAGCGATTTATTACAAAATTGCCTTTTAATTTTTCACTGGGTGTGAAATCTATGAAGATTTCTTCTTCGGAAGTTGAGAGCTCATCTGGAGTATCTTGAAATAGATCTTTAATCCACTCGTAACTTGCTACCAAGTTGTCCTCATTCACAGAAAATACTTTTTAAAATTCTTTGCCAACATGGCTAAATGATTTTACATGGTTTTAAAAACAACTTTCACATGTTGTTCTTCAGATTTGTAAGTTTTAACACATAACGAGCTGGGTCTTTTTTCCCCATCATTTACTTCAGTAGTGGTAAATCCAAAATTTAAGTATTTTTGAGAATATTTCCTTGATTTAATTTTCAGAACCATGCTGGTCTGTGTACTTGTTGATCCTTTATTATCGTCGAATGTTTGCTTACGACTTAAAAATGCATGCATGATTTTGTTTTAATCTACTGCCGTAAATACTTAATTACCGTGAATTATAATTAACGTGCAAATTATAAAATGTACATTCAAGCTAGATTCGGTAGCTATAGAAGTATCGAGTCGACCAAAACTGACTGGAATTGTACGAGGAAAAGTATTTTTACATGTTTTGCGCATACGTCCGATAGGTTGCCCAGACTCACGCAAATGTACCCGATAATGCCAGATGTGATATATATTATAAAAGGGGGGTCATTGGGGACTGGTTTTATAAAACCCTTCGTCCCATAAATAAATATGATAGAGAGCAACAAAGACTAGACTACTTTTCTAATGGCATTTGTACTTTGAGAAATGGAAGCTGAAGGAAATAAATCTTTAATTAAATATATCATTTTGCGATCTGTTCCAATTTAAATATTAGAGAAAGAAAAATAACATAATAATAAGTAAGTAATATATATTTTAAGTAATTTTCTTAAAATATATATTACTTAAAAGTTACATGCACAAAATTTAATATACTTATCGTATTAATTTGTACGGTTTATAATTAAGATCGTATTGTAACTTTAGCGTCTCTCTCCCAAAGTGCATTTTTATTGCAGTAAATACATTATTGTTGTACAGGGGGGCCGACAAAAGTTATGATTGAAAATTGGGTCACCAGTATTGAAAGTTTGAGAAACACTGCTGTAATCCAAACATAAAATTATTGTTATTCCCCCATTCTATAGAAATAATTAAGTTACTCTTCACAAATTGTAAGACAACATACATATTTATGGGAAATCCTGATGTTTTATAATCTTTGAAAATATGAAAATACAGAAAATACTCTTAATCCTAACTTTAATATCTTCCTACATAAATAATTTAGAAATGTGTATTGCTCTTCTTACTTTTTACTTGAAACTTGAATAAACAAGTACCTAAGTATTTTTTAAGTTCAGGCATTAAGCACAGGACACAGCACCAAACTAGTATATTATTGTAACTTAGAATTATTATTGTACAAAAATAAATAGCTACAGAAATAGTGCCACTACGTTTGTACAAATGCTCGATACTCGTAGGCGCCGCTCTATGATAGAGCCTCTGTCTATTAATTTTTAATTTCCGCGTATTCGGTGGAAGCGTGGAAGAACAAAAGTAAATTGCTCTTGCTCTCGAAAATAAAAATAAACTTTACATGGCATTTTATTTTTGATTTGTACTTTTTTACTAGTTTATTTTTTTATTACAATTTTGATTGCAAATATCTTTTTCTGTTTGTTATCTTCGGCGGGTAACGGGGCCCCCTAGAACCCGGGGCACCTGGGCTCTAGCCCATTAAACCCATTCGTAGATCCAGGTTTGATTTTGTCCAAAAAATCTTGTGTTCTGTGTATAATATAATCCTGTTGTTCGATTTGTTTTCTTTCCCATAGTACTTCTTAAATAATTTAACACGCTTTAAAACTTATAAAGATCTCTCACCTGATGCATTCGATACCGGTATTGTTAAAAATATTTTCAAATTATCTCTTCATTAGAACTACTCTTGCAATTCGATAATTTTCTAGTGGAGTCTTCATTGTATCTTTATTTCTTTTAAAAATAGTAAAAACATATCCAATTCATATAGTCAAAATTAAAAGATTAAAAATCGTCATTGTAAGTTTCTTTTAGCTTTTATGTAGCTTTTTTCTTAAATTCAGGTAATAATCCCTCGTCAAAAAATATAGTAGTGTTCTATGACAATTCCATAAATCTCAGCTCTTCGGGATAGTTCTGCTATAACGCTATTGCATATGACATAAAATAAATTCGCTATGAAATCTTCCCTTCTTTTAAAAAAATTCATAACCAACTTCTTTAATTTCTACGAAAATAATTTTTTTGTTGTTGCCTGCGAGCTTGCCCAGCTTCCTCTTTAAACGAGAGCTCTGATAAATTGGAGGAGAAAACGAAAGAATATTCAAACACAAATCAAGAGAAGGAATGCAGGATGGAACGAAGAGACAACAGACAATTTTGCAATATATTGATGTCTTTTTTTCGGATCCTACTTCAAATGTTTTCCTCTAAAATTCTAAATTGTTTTATAATACCTCAAAATTTTAAACACTGTTTTTAAGGTACTTGATGGTTACCTTATTTTATTCATTACAACAAAGGTAGTTAAATACCTTACACTTTTTCTAAAGGTATTGCAAAGTACCTTGCTATTCATTTTAAAAGTATTAATTTTTTCCTTTTATTTTTTTCCTACCTTTTATTTTCATTTTTACAATAGATATAGATTTTTATTTCCATTTATCATCAATATCGCAATCTATCAAAATTGTTTTCACGATATTTTATCTATTCTTATTTACCCTTAAAAAGTTTAGCAATATAAATATAATAGCTAGAAATTATTGTAATTTTGAACTTTTACACAGTTTTCACAACACGCAAACAAAACATTTTTAAAAAGTGAATCTCAAATTGCACATAATTCATTAACAAAAAATTGAAATAAATAATTTTAAATGTATTCTAATAATTAAATACGGGCAATGTCATTGATTTTAAAAATAAAATTTGAGAAAGTTTATAATACACGACCCTGTATTTAATAGTATTTTTGGGAGAAAAAACGAAGCTTTTTAAAATTTCAGCAATATTCTCAGAATTTGGAGTGAAAAGATAAGCGAATTTATAAGAATAACATTACAAAAACAGCATTCATAATTGGATAAATAATTTTAAAAAACAGATTGCAGAGGTTTCTAACATTTTTGTCAATTGAATTTGATTGTTATCTCCCTATTGCGAATATGTTGTGGTGAGGATGCAATAGCATCGGTATCCTCCTCCTCATAAAATAATATGCAGAGAAAACATTTCCAATAATTAAGTATTGATTCAGATATTATAAACTGGAACAATTCTAAAAAATGTAAATAAAATTTTTCAAGGAATAGGTAAATGATTAATAGTAATAGTAATTGATAAAATGATTCTAATAGTAAATTGTATAATCAAATGTATCCTCATAAAATTTGACATGCGTTGAAATTTAAAAAAAAAAAAAAAAGTCTGTTTAAAGAGAATCGAGAGCAAATGATAAAACAATAGTGTTTCTTCTGATAAAAATATTGTTTAAAAATTTAAAAGCTGTTTAGATTAAAACAGGTAAAGTAGATATTATTCTATTCCAGGAAAACTATTGAAGGAATAAAAACTAAGAAGAGGTAAAATAATGTAATGATCTGTCATCTGTAAAACTCAAAAAAGTAAAAAAATAAAATAAAATATATAAAATAAAACGACGAAAAAAAATCATACATGTATTTTTTTCATCAAAATTAAATTTCTAATTTCGCATTTGTATATAAATAAATGTGCTGTCCAGAGATACCTGTGAGTGGAAGTAATTTCACAAAAAGAACAACAAGTGGTTAGCAGAGCGTGGTTAATCTGTGTGATGTGTTAGTTGACTTTGTGAACGTTAAAACCTTTCTACCTACAATGGATAAAATAACAATTCCCGATTTAAACGGAAGGAGCTATTTTATTTGGGAGGTTAAGGTGAAAGCTGCCCTTAGCATAAAGAGATTACTCTCTAATCATAAACGAAAAACCTGGAGATCTTAGCCGTAAGGATGAAATTGAGTGGCAAACAAAAAATTTAGATACTATATCGTATATAACGTTATCACTCGCAGATGAACAAGCGTTGCAGTTCTCGGCGTAAGACAACGCGAAAGTGCTGTGGGATAAAATTAGAACGACTTTCATCTGCCGAGGCAAAGACCGAAAAATTGACGCTGGCAATGAACTCAAGAATATCGCCATGAAAAACGGCGAACTAGTGTGGGATTATATTGCAAGAGCGCGGGGGATATCGACTAAGGATTGGATATGTCGCCGAGGGAATTGGTCTACCATACCGTTAGAGGATTAAATGGAAAATTCTCCAACGTGCGCAATATTTTAAAAAGTATGGAGGAAGTTCTTCAAATTCTAAGGGAAGAAGAAACAACTTCCAACTCATCAATTAAAACTCGTATGGATAGGATTAATGATGAAGCATTTTATTCTAGGAGAAAAAATGAAAAGCAAACGAGACTTTGTTATATTTGCAGAAAACAAAACCACCAGGCAAAGGATTGTTACTATAGAAACAAGAACTCTCCAAGTACAAGCAATATAATACAAAGAATATAACACAAAGAAACAATTCGTCTAGAAATGGACACGCATTTACAGCTTCCCATCGAGAAAAACTTTGTGACAATACCTGGATCATGGATAGTGGTGCATCCTGTCATATGGTTAAAGAATCTGTGTGGTTCAAGAATATTAGTCCAGAAGTGATGGACATTTATTTAGCCGATAAAAACTCTAAAATGATGAGCCAAGGAACTGGAAACGTTTCAGCTAAAACTGTGAGTACAAAACATTGTAATTCTTTTAATCTAACAATTACTGATGTCAGTTATGTTCCTCAATTAAGATGTAATTTACTGTCTGTAACAAGTTTAATGGATAACGGTTGTAATATTAAATCATAAAATAATTGTGTATTGATATATGATAAAAAAATAATAAGTTAATAACTAAAGCATTTAAAAATAATGGTAGATTAGAAATTAAATTAGAACCTAAGTATAATTCTGAGTGTTTTATTTCTGACCAATCTACTAATAATTATGAAATTTGGCATAACAGGTTATGTAATTTAAATTGTAAATATATGCTTAGAATGAAAGATTATATTGGTATTGATAATGTAAATAATTTCACATGTGAAACTTGTGATAAAGGGTGTTTTTTTAGAGGTATATAACTTTAAATTGCAATAAAACAACGATGTATTATTCGATTGACATGCATTTCTTTTATTCGAAAGATACTCTTGTGGTATTACATTTTAAATATGATTTCTGGCATACGACTGCCACGGCTGGCTCGGATGTAGTCCAATCTGGACGTCCAATTTTCGATGACTTTTTCCAACATTTGTGGCCGTATATCGGCAATAACACGGTGAATGTTGTCTTCCGAATGGTCAAGCGTTTGTGGTTTATCCGCATAGACCAATGACTTTACATAGCCCATAGAAAGTAGTCTAGCGGTGTTAAATCACAAGATCTTGGAGGCCAATTCACAGGTCCAAAACGTGAAATTAGGCGGTCACCAAACGTGTCTTTCAATAAATCGATTGTGGCACGAGCTGTGTGACATGTTGCGCCGTCTTGTTGGAACTACAGCTCCTGGACATCATGATTGTTCAATTCAGGAATGAAAAAGTTAGTAATCATGGCTCTATACCGATCACCATTGACTGTAACGTTGCGGCCGTCATCGTTTTTGAAGAAGTACGGACCAATGATTCCACCAGCCCATAAAACGCACCAAACAGTCAGTTTTTCTGGATGTAACGGTGTTTCGACATACACTTGTGGATTAGCTTCACTCCAAATGCGGCAGTTTTGTTTGTTGACGTAGCCATTCAACCAGAAGTGCGCTTCATCGCTAAACAAAATTCGCTTATGAAAATCGGGAAATACGGCAATCTCGTTTTGGGCCCATTCGACGAATCTACGCCTTGCTTGATGATCGTTTTGATGAATTGCCAAACCAAACTGAGAATAAATCACTTGACAGCTGTTAAATCGGTCGCCATCTTGGAAAGTAATGCCAACTTAAACTTCTATACCTGAAAAAAAAACACCCTTTATAAGTAAGGTAACCAGAAAAACTCATCATAGTATTGATATAAGTCAAAGCTCACAAATTCTTGAGTTTCCCCATGCCGACCTGTGTGGTCCAATTAATATCGAATCGTATGGTGGTGCAAAATATTTTATGGTAATTGTAGATGATTTTTCTGGCATGTATTTTACTTATTTCTTAAAAAATAAATATGAAGTGTTTGATATATTTTCTCAATTTAAAGCCAAATATGAAAATTTAACTGATAAAAGGATTAAAAAGATAAGAACTGATAATGAGTTAGAATTTGTAAATGAACAACTAGATACTTACCTGGCTAATTCAGGAATATTTCATGAAATAACTATTCCATACAATAATGAATCAAATGGCAAGGCAGAAAAAGCCAACCACATTCTTCTAGAAAGAGCTACATCTTTCTTATATGAAAGTAAGCTTCCTTTAAAATTTTGGGCTGAAGCTATTAATTGTAGTACTCAAGTATCTAATAGTACATCACGAAAAGGGAAAGAAAAAACCCATTAGAAATTTGGACAGGCAATAAACCGAAATTAAATTATTTCAAAAAATTTGGCTGTGTGGTCTATTTTCACGTTCCGAAAGTATTGAGAAATAAATTTGAAGTTCCACACACACACACACACAGGAAGACTTGTAATTATGCTAGGATATGCTAGAGAAAGGAGGGAATATCGAATTTATGATATTAAAAATCAAAAAGTAATTGAAGAGAGATCAGTTAAATTCAATGAATCATTAAAAGGTAGTAGATATTTAGGTGAGATTGAAAATGAAGCATGGGATATTGACTCGTTTTTTGAAGTCTCTCCCGAAAGAAACGAAATTAAACAAGATACAGAGTGAAGTATTGTCTAGTTTTGATATTAATAATGTTTCTGTAGAAATTGAGAATGATAACTCAATTCCCCTTCAGACCACGTCAACGCTTCAGACAAGCAGAATCCAACTCCCGGTACTTGAATTGAATGATGTACAAAATCAAATCCCTGTTAGAAAATCAGAAAGACTAAAATCTAAGCAGATGTCTGCTCATTTAACGAATAATGTACCAAATTCTTATTTTGAGGCAATAAGTAGTGTAAATTGGCAATGGATAATGAATTAGATTCGTTAGAAAAACATAAAGTTTGGGAAATAGTACAAAAACCTGCGAAATCAAAATTAATAAAAACTAAATGGGTATATATTTAAAATAAGATGATGCTGGGAAAAATATGAAATACAAAGCAAGGTTTGTAGCAGCTGGTTTTAATCAAATTAAAAACATAGATTATTCAGAGTCGTATTCACCAGTTGTAAATATTGAATCTTTTCGATTGTTAATTGCACTTGCAGCTAAATTAAAGTTAAATGTTAATTTCTTTGATGTAAAGACTGCATACTTATATGGTGATTTAGAGGAGACTGTGTATGTGTTACTTCCTCCTGGTTACGAGAAATTAATTGGAGATGACAAAGTTTGTAAATTGAAAAAGAGTATTTGTGGTTTGCCACATCTGGTAGAAACTGGTGTATGAAAATAAAGGTTGTGTGTGTGTGTGAATTAGAAAATTTTGGTTTAAAACAATTAGCTTCTGATAATTGTATTTTTATTATAAATCTGATAATCAAAGTGGTCTTATATTACGTATGTATGTAGATGATTTAGCTATTTTTTGTAACAATGATAAAATGTATGAAGATATTGTTAGTAAGATTAAATACGTATTTGAAGTGGTTTAAAACAAAACTAATAAGTTTTTAGGCATGGAAATTGAAAAATGTGAAAATGGCATTTATTTATCTCAGTGTAACTACATTGATTCATTATTAGTCAAACATAATTTAGAAAATTGTAAAAGTGTCAAAACTCCAATTGTGAAGTGGTAAGACAAAAATTTTCCTACAAATGAATTTATTGATATTACTATGTATCAGGAATTAATTGGTGAACTTTTATATTTAGCTAATAGAACTCGCCCTGATATTTCTTTTGTAACGTCTTATTTATCCCAATTTAATCATAATCCAGAGAAGAGACATTACAATTTGGCTAAACGAGTGTTAAGGTACTTGATGGGCTCAAAAGATAAAAAATTGTTTAATGAAAAAGAATTTGGTATTTTAAATACTAGTTCAGATGCTTGTTGGGGAAATGCAGAAAATGGAAAATCATTTTCTGGAGGTGTAGTTTTACTTGGTAATTCATTAATTTTATGGAAATGTCGTAAACAAAAGAGTGTTAGTTTATCAACATGTGAAGCAGAGTTATTTTCTATTTCTGAAATTTGTAAAAAGATATCATTTGAACTGTAAATTTGTTAACTGAATTAAAATGTGAACAATTTATAAATAATGCTGTAACTTTAAATTTAGATAGTCAAGCAGCAATTCAGTGGATTAAGGATTCCGTTCTTCAAATAAATCAAGGCATATGAATTTACGTTTTCATTTTATAAAGGATTTAATTGAAGATAATGTAATTAAATTACAACACATCCAAACAGAATTTTTAATTGCAGATTTCCTTACTAAAGCCATGAATGTAGAAAAGTTGGAATATTCAATGCAAAAAATTTCATTACTCTCTTGATTTTATGTCACTGTATTTATTGCTATATCTTATGTGTATTGTGTATGTGTCTATAATATTTGTATTGTTTGAAAAAAATGTATCACTCGCAGGAGGGGTATGTTGGGTTAAAGCAAGTGGGCTATTTTTCTGGCGAAAGGATAACTGTGAGATTCGCCCACGCGCGTTTTCCCGCTTCACTCCCACGCATTCCTTCTACAGGGTTCACTGGCTGACCGGTTGCTGTGTGCTTTTGGGTCAGACATGCTGTGTGCAGGTCTGAGCCAAAAGCAGATCGTTTTTCGTATTTGTATATAAATAAATGTGCGGTCCAGAGATACCTGAATGGAAGTAATTTCACAAAAAGAACGATATATTTTTATTTTTTTTTTTTTTTTTTTTTTTTTTTTTTTGTAATTTTATATGTGTATCTGAATAAGTCAAATATTAATTTTTACTTAATAAAATAAATATATAATGAAAGTAAACAGTCACACAAAAAATAGTTTTATAGCTGGGGTGGGCATTACGTCGATCGCGATCAACCGGTAGACCACCTGAACATTTTACCAATTAGTAATTACACTGCTGGACAATTGCTAAGGACGGATAACACTATCATCCATAGCAACCACAAAATGAAAGGAAGCAAAATGTGGAAAATTAGAATAAGTGCGGGATATTAGTAAGAAGTATGAGTATGCAAATTTTTTTTCCACGTCTGTTCATCACGTGATAGCGTTCATAAGAACTTTAAAGGTTCTGACGCGTGTGGACAATTGTTGTTTCAAGTCAAAGTTTTACAGGAAAGATTTAATAGACGAACTTAAAATTTTTGGCATGTCTTCCCGACATCACATAGATGATTTTATGCGTGGTCGAATTATTGGAAAGATCGAAGAAGTGCGAAAAATAACAGATGTTGCCAGGGAGTTCCACATCGCTCACAGCGTTGTTTTACGGCTGTGGAAGTCATTTAAAACTAATGGAATGTGTAGTAGACGGCACGGGGGAGGTCGTGTTAGAAGTACGACGCCTGCAGAAGACAGATATATCGTCCTATCAGCAAAAAGGAACAAGCGCACCACAGCTCAGCAGGTGGCAAATCAGTTTCTTGCTGCCTCAGGAAAGCAGATCTCCCGAAAAACTGTTGCCAGACGTTTGAGGGGAGAAGGACTATACGCACGCAGACCTGTTGTGTGTGTCCCATTGACCAGACAGCACCGTACTGCCCGTTTGCAATGGTGTCGTGAGCATCACAATTGGACTGAACAGGACTGGGCATGCGTACTATTCTCAGATGAGAGTAGGTTCAGTCTGTCATCGGATTGTAGACGCCAACTGATCTGGCGCGAGAGTGGTACTGCTTATCGTCCAGAAAATATCCAGGAAAGGGACCGATATCCGACATGCAGTATCATGGTGTGGGCCGACATCATGATCAATGGCCGCACGCGCCTACATGTGGTTGCGAATGGGACTATGACGGGCCAACGATACATTGATGAAGTTCTACTTCCTCATGTTCGTCTTTTCCGTGGTGCTGTCGGTGATAAATTTGTTTTTATGGACGACAACGCAACATGTCATCGAACACTCGCTGTTCAGGATTGTCTAGACAGCGAGGGTATTCAACGTCTCGTATGGCCAGCGCGTTCTCCAGATCTAAACCCCATTGAAAGTGTGGGATGCTTTGGGGAGGCAAGTTGCTGGTCGAAACTATCCTCCGACAAACAAGAAAACCCTCATCCGTGCACTCACAGAGGACTGGGATAAATTGCCTCAACAGCTGCTGGATAATGTTGTGCAAAGTATGGTACGACGTGTGGAATGTTGCATCACACTCCACGGTGGACATATCCCGTACTGATACCTTTCTTTAAGGTGCCTGCTGACTTTTAGATGCATTGTTCCATTTCTCCGTACGCAGATCAAATGAACATTTTTTTTTTCTTTCAGATGTTTCACAGCTTTTGTATTTTCCAGAACAATAAATATTCTTTATTCTAATGTCTGAACAGTGTGGCAACTATATTTTATCCTACTAGGCCTCATGTCTCGCTTAATGTTATGCTACATAACAATTTGTGATCCGTCCTTAGCAATTGTCCAGCAGTGTATATAGGGAAAATTCAAGATTGGCTGACAGAGTACGTAGACTATAAGTCTTCTACTGACTATAATTACGAAAACTAACTTTAGATTTAAATATTCTATTTTTTTAATCTATTTTGAATTTTTTTTATAATAAATGCATTGTTTCATATAATTATATATCTGCTACTATTAGTATTAAGTTTGTATCTTCCTTTTTGCGTTAAACAAGGTTTTAAAAGTGTTGTTTATTTATAGTTCTGTAGGTAAGTACATATTCCATACTTATTTTATTAAGTTATAATTATAACCTTTACCTTACCACACCTTCGCACTAGGCAGTGAAGCATACAACAATTTTTAAAGGAGGGGGGGGAGGCGAGGGTTGAAAATCTACCACTCTCGTATCATAGCCCAATAAGCAACCAAATATATTTTTATGATTTTGTCGATTGTCGGGAACAAAAACAAAAAATAAATTACTGAATAAATAATTAACTTTAATAAATAAAAAAATTGCTAATATCAAATACTTAATTACATTTTAAGAACTATATACATAGAACTATAATGAATCGGAAAATAATTGTAGGGTTATGAGGGAGAGAGTCCGGACCCCTTCCCCGCCTTTTTGTGGACCGCAGCTCCTTGAAAAAATAAGAAGTAGCCCGTACCCTGGAAAAGTCTTCCCATCCCTGTTTTACAGTAATAATAAAAAATAGCTTTTTACAGTGAAAATACGGAAAAAAACATAATATCCACATAGTATGTATAAAAAATAGTTTTATAATAAATATAGTATGTGTTTTAATAAAAATATAAGGAAGAAAAACTCTTTAAGAAAAAAAAGTTTATTTATTCAAAGCTATTCATGCAAAATTTAACAATTTCCTATTTTATGTTAAAATATTAAAACTTCTTAAATTAAAAAAAAGCACCTTTTGTCTTGTGACGACTTACACGTCTTTTCTTTAACAAGTCCTTTGGGTTCTTTGGGCCAGAATTAATGGCAACTCTTTTCCAACCAAATCCAAGAAACGATAAGTTAAGAGATGTAAATAATATAGGATAAATATAGGATCTTAGAGTAAGCGTAATGGCAATAAGGCCAATGATGGCAATGTAAAGGAATGTTAGACAATTGACGTGCGTTGTGGCAGTTGATGATTATTGCAGTTCGTGGTTCAAGATTTAAGTTCTACGTGTCGTGGATAAACTTATTGGTATTCGACTAGAAGTTAGTCGTCAAGCTGCATACCATTGCAAATAAAGACAAGTAGCATTACAGAATAAAATAAGGTAGGATTAATTACTTATTAGTATAAATGAGGATTAGGCGGTTCAATTATTGATATAGGTCTGTATTATATTGTGTGTAGCGTATTGCGTCATCGTAGATTCTCTCATATTAATTATTATAATTATATTTGTTAAAAGTTTAAGTTGAATATCTTAATAAAGTCATATTAAGATAATGTATGATTCTAGTTCTTACGTTAATCCTACACCTCTAGCTCACGCTGATACTTCGAGGGATGTACTTCTAAGGGGAGGTACATCACAATGGCGCCCAACTAGGTTTAATCTATATGGCCCCGAGATGAGAAACGCGAGAGGATTTAATGTTTGGCCAGAAGTATATTTTTCTGGGTCGGAGAACGTCACCGAATTTTTAGAGGGTATAGATAACCAAATTAAATTACTTGAAATACCCAGTGACTTATTGTGTGCGTATTTAAAAGGTCATCTCATGGGTAGATCCCTGGATTGGTACCAAATATTCGGATCGACGTTAGTGCAAAATACCGTCACGGACTTCGCACAGCTGAAAGCAGCATTGTCGAAAGCATTCCCTGCCATCCAAAATAAAAAGGAGTTGGAAACCCGGTTTTACGCGTCTCAGCAAAGACAGAACCAGGATCCGACATTTTGTTTACGATTTGTTAAAACTACATAAGAAATTAGAACTGGGGATGTCTGAGAAAGCCCTTGTAGATCATATTTTCGTTAGACTTGAGCCGCAGGTGCAGGACTACGTAGAGGTTCGTAACTCACAAACCGCGATCGAAGTATTAGCTAAATTTGAGGAAAGATATTCGTGCAAGGCAACACTGGGTTCGAGAAATAGTAATAACGTGGAAGGACGAGGTTGGAATGAGCGTAGGATGTCTAATGTTGGTAGTAATCGAGGAAATTGGAGAAATTCTGAAGTGATACATAGACCAAATAATGGTAGAAATGATTATAGGCGTAGCAATCAGAACAACCGTCAAGGAAATCAGGGGTTCGAGAGCAGGAATAAGTTTTAAAACGATGATCGCAGATTTAACGATAGAGGATATCAATTTAGAAGTCGAGGTCAAAATAACGATTTTAGTAGAGGGGACCAAAGAAATAGGGGCTCGAGTGAAAATTTTAGTCGAGGCAGTAGAAAACAGATGGGACGTTTAAATGTTTTGAAAGTGAGTGATGTTCAAAGTGATCAGACGCAGTCGATAAATCAGTCACCGATTAAACTTTCTGCAATATGTATGTCTCCGGTAGAACTTCCGTATGTTTCTATTTTATTAGACGAGACTTTTACGAAAGCGTTATGGGACACTGGAGCGGAGAAGTCATTTATATCGGAAGAGACATACCAAAAATATTTTTTTTTATAAACAAGTAAAGAAATCGAGTACTCAGGTGATCACGGAGCAAGGAGCTAAATGTCGAAATATGGGAGTTGTGGAAGTAAATATTCGAATACGGGATCTCGAAAAGCCTTGGTTGTTCCATGTTTTGGCAGACTTAGAATACCCATGTATTCTCGGGATAGACTTCATAGGTGGATCAAAGATCATTTTGGACTTTGATCGAAAATCTTTGGCTATTCCAGATTCGCAGATTAATAAAGTGGTTGAAACGGTTGAAATAGAAAAAGTAGAAATTGTGATCTTTCTAAGACAAAACTAGAAGAAAAACAGAAACGGGAATTACAAGATTTGTTTAATAGTTTTCAAGGATTGTTTTCAGATAAACCAGGACTTATACATGTTTTATATCATGAGATTGACACGGGAGATAATCCACCAGTTGTTTCTCGTCCGTACATATATGATAGGCTTAAACAAGAGATTCTTGATTATCACGTTGATAAAATGTTGAAAGATGGAACTATAATTCCCATTCAGTCCCCGTACCCGTCACCAGTGGTGTTATGTAGAAAGAATAATGGGTTACACCACCGGATAATCCGGAAGCATATAGATTTGCTGTTGATTATCGGAAACTAAATGCGATCACGAAATACCCTAGGTATCCTTTACCCTTAATAGACGATTTAATAATGAACATACTCCACACAGGCATAATGTCTGCCCTGGACCTTCGGTCGGGATATTTTCAGATGGCGGTGAACCCAAGTGATATAGTTAAAACCGCGTTTGTCACAAAAAATGGTACCTATGCATTTTGCAGAATGCCCTTTGGCTTGTCAGGGGCGGCTCCTCATTTTCAGAAAGCTATAGATATAGTTCTCAAACCCGTGATAGGCAAGTTTGTGAGTGTTTACATGGATGATGTTATCATATCATCTCCATCATTCACTCAACATGTTAAACATTTGAAAGAAGTTTTTCGCTTATTACATGAGGCGGGGTTAACGTTAAATAAAGTTAAGTGTAAATTTGGTTGTGAAGAGTTAAAATATTTGGGTTTAATTATTAATAAGTAGGAAATTAAAACTGATGAAACAAAAGTTCAAGCTATAGTTGAAATGAAACCTCCGCATAACTCCAAAGATGTGTCGAAACTTTTAGGAATGTCCCAATGGTACGCAAAATTTATTAAAAATTATGCCGATACTTGCGAACCGCTTTATAATCTTAAGCGAAAATTAAAGAGATTTATTTGGTCGATTGAGGCGCAGAAAGCATTCGACGCGGTCAAGGCGGCTATAACAAAAGCGCCAGTTTTGAAATTCCCAGATTTCAAAAAACCTTTTGAATTATTTACGGATGCAAGCTCAATAGGGGTAGGAGCGGTTCTAAACCAAGAGCAGAGACCAGTAGTATTTGCTTCTCGTACGCTTAGTGCTGCGGAGAGGAATTACACGGTGACAGAGAGAGAATGTTTAGCAGTGGTTTGGGCTCTGAATAAATTCAGAACATATTTAGGTTCTTTGCCGATTAAAGTTATTACAGATCACACTGCGTTAACACATTTAACGACTGATAAAAATTTGTCAAATAGAATGATCAGATGGACATTAAAATTAGCAGAATTTAATATAGAATGGGAGCATAGGCCTGGAACTCAGAATACAATAGCTGACGCTTTGTCGAGAAACCCAATTGAAAGTATAATAGGAGAGAAAGTTAATTGTGCAATAATCAGAGATTTGGTACTTTCGTCACGAGATCAGTTAATAGAAGAACAAAAAACAGACCCAGAATTAGGTCATATCTATAGATATCTAGAAAACCCAGAAGATAGCTCGGTTAATGCGGCAATAAGTGAGAATTGGTCTCGTGATTTTAGGCTAGTAGAAGGCTTGTTATTTTATGCGAAATATGCAACGTCATTAGGAGAGAAATGCGAGTATATATTCCAAAATCTTTAAGGAATGAAAAATTATGAGAGAATTTCATGACAAGCCATTAGCAGGTCGTTTCGGACGTTTTAAAACTTATCATAAAATAAGGGATGTTTGTTATTTCCCGTATATGAAAAAATTTATTGATCAAAATATGTCTCTACATGCCATATGTGCCAAATTAATAATTATAAAAACGCGTTACCAGCTGGTTGGTTAATACCAATTGTATCAAATTATCCAAATGAAATAGTTACGTTAGATTTGTTAGGTCCGTATCCCGTGTCGAGAGTAAGACGCAACCGATATGTATTAATAATTACGGATCATTTCAGCAAGTGGGCTGAAATCATACCCCTTAAAAAAGCCTCTGCTCGAGTTATAGCAGATAATTTTTTTGATAATTATATATCGCGTTTTGGAGCTCCAATAAAATTAATTAGTGATAACGGTCCCCAATTTATTTCCAATATTTTTGAGAATTTAAGTGAAAGATTAGGCATAAGAGGCATGTGAAGACTGTTGTTTATAGATCTCAAGCAAATAGAGCAGAACGCGTAAATCGCGATCTGGTGCAAATGATTGAAAATTATGTCAATGAGCAACATGAAACATGGGACTAATTCTTACGTGAGTTTTCTTATGCTATTCATACGGCTGTAAACGAAACAACGGGGAAAACCCCTGAGGAATTATTCTTAGGTAGAAAGTTAATTATGTCTTTTCAGAAATTAGTGATGGTATCAGACGGAACGGAATTTGCAGTAGGAGATATTGAGAGATTGTTTGAGGAGGCTAGATGAAACACGGAAACTAAACATGAAAATTGGAAGAAATATTATAATAGACGTAGTCGTGATGTGCAAATTAAGGTGAATGATTGGGTTTTGGTGGCAACACATCCTTTAAGTTCAGCAACAAGAAAAGTAGTAGCTAAGTTTAAGCCAAAATTTGAAGGTCCGTATAGAGTATTAGATGTTAAGAATAACAACGTAGTGATATGGAAAGCAGGAAAAAGGTTAACGATTAATGTAGATCAGGTTCGGATATATCGTCATAGGAAATGTGACGAGACGGAGATAGGAACAGGTAGTCCAGATAACGGTAGTTTGCGCGATGAATCAAGTGGTTTTGACAGAGTACAACGGAGATCAAATGACTCGCGAGATGGAAAAAAACAGGGTCAGAAGTAAAGCGTGAGTTGGAGGAAAAAGGGTTAAGTTTTAGAAATAATCAGGGAGAGAAACACACAAATAAGACCAATAAGCGCAGACCACTTATCAGATCAATACCTAGTTCTTGGTCTGAGAAAGATAGAGTGATTAAAAGAGGTAAAAAGAAACGATTGCCATGTAAGAGATCACATGAATCTAGGTCGGGAGGACCAGAAAGGAAGGTTCAGAAGGGATCAGAGCATAGAGTGAATAAAAGGGCTTTGTCGTCTAACGATACTAATAATGATTTGCCAAAATACAGAAAGAAAAGCCGAAGGGAAGAGACAGTGACGCCCACCACAAGCGGCTACAACCTTAGACCACGAATTGGAAAAAGGGAAAAGTCCAGACCGACCATAGAGAGGAAGGCACAACAAGGTCCAGTTCGTTCCAGAAAAGGCAGAGAAAGGAACGATAGTCCATACATCGAGGAGCGAACAAGATCAAGCAACAAGAATACCAGACGAGGAGGTGATCAACAACGGCAAGACCAGGAAAGGAGAGGAATGTGGACAAAGAAATCCTTGTCACTGGAGGTCTTGGTAGGAAACGCCAACTACAAGTCATAAGAACCAGGTTGTATCGTTTCTTATTATAGTGCAATAAAGCCAAGAATTTTTGCAATAAAGCCAAGTCACGGTCGGATAATTAAAATTTTAGAAGCCAAGCAAAAGTAAACACTACAATGGGTGTTTTTCTAGAAAAGGAAAAAGCTTTCGTCTTGTAAAATTTTTCGTATAAATCTGGAGAAAACAACTGTAAAAATGCATTTGTTTACTTCTGTTATGACTTCACTGGGATGCGACAATTCCTTTGGTTGTTTGTTTTGTTTATTGAAAAATGTTTGTAATTGTATAATGTATATATATATATGTGTTGTTATATTGTTTCATATTAAGGAACATCTGGTTTTGGGAAACGCGTCGTAGATAGCATACTAACATAACGTTTAACCAGCGCTACGCGATTTGAGGGGAAGTTTTTGAAAGAACCAGATGAAAAATATGTATAGAAATTAGTTGTAATTTAAAAGTGATATGTACTGTATAAAAATTTTAAAATGTAATCATAATGTGTAAAAAATTTTTTTCAAAGTACTCAAGAAATTTTTGTTTCAGGGTAACAGACCCTGAAGTCTATATAAGAAGTTTATCTTTATACAAAGAACAAAGCTAGTGTTTCATGACGGATATGAGAAGCTGTAAAGAAGCAAAATTGTTAGAATTTAAACAAACATTTAGGTAGAATTAAGTTAGTTAAGAGACGTGTGGACGTCGTTTTTTCTACCATTTAAGTCATATATGGTTTTTCCCCGGCTCTGTTACCCAGATGGGACACGTCTATTTATTCTGTACATGTGAGAATCTACCATGATTAAAATGCATGTCTTTGAATGTTAGTCTATTTAATTGAGTAAAATTTATTGAAGTTGTGGAAATTCAAATTAAGGAGAAATATTAAAAATTAAACTTAAGATGAATAGTAAAAATTAAAATTTAAGTGAAGCATTAGAAATTAACGGTTAGAATAAAATTTAAGCACGTAATTTCTTAAGGGCCATTAAGACCCTCGAATAAATCACGTTTTGTTTCTTGGAGGGGTAGTGACGACTTACGCGTCTCTTTTCTTTAACAAGTCCTTTAGGTTCTTTGGGCCAGAATTAATGACAACTCTTTTCCAACCAAATCCAAGAAACGATAAGTTAAGAGATGTAAATAATATAGGATAAATATAGGATCTTAGAGTAAGCGTAATGGCAATAAGGCCAATGATGGCAATGTAAAGGAATGTTAGACAATTGACGTGCGTTGTGGCAGTTGATGATTATTGCAGTTCGTGGTTCAAGATTTAAGTTCTACGTGTCGTGGATAAACTTATTGGTATTCGACTAGAAGTTAGTCGTCAAGCTGCATACCATTGCAGATAAAGACAAGTAGCATTACAGAATAAAATATAAGGTAGGATTAATTACTTATTAGTATAATTGAGGGTTAGGTGGTTCAATTATTGATATAGGTCTGTATTATATTGTGTGTAGCGTATTGCGTCATCGTAGATTCTCTCATATTAATTATTATAATTATATTTGTTAAAAGTTTAAGTTGAATATCTTAAGGGCAGTCGGAAACCTCTCTACCGACAATGTTAAATTGGCTGTTTTCGAGGTACCTTTTCTCAAAATCATGCTTGAAATTTTTCATATAATTAAAATACACATTTCTCATTAGACTCAAATGAGCTGTTAGCTAATTTTGAATTGTTTCATAATTTATAAAATATTTTATCAAACATAGTTTACGTTAACTCGTTTTTCACATAAAAAAATTTGTAAAAAATAAATTTTGGGGTTTTTTACAAAAAGCTCATTTCAGTATATATTAGCCATCATTATAAATATATCATAAAAAATTTACATACCTGTGAACAGTAGTTTCTAAGAAAAGGAACATCGAGCATCAAAAATTGACATTTTGAGAAAAATTGATTTTAACGTATAATTACTTTTTAGTTAAAACATTCCAGCTCCATATTCTAAATCATCAGCATTTTTTTAGTAGCTCATCATCTTCTTTCTTCCTTTTAAGTCTTTTTTTTTTCCTTCCTAACTTCCTTTGTTTTTTGTAAACAATACTATTTTGCTCGTAACAGCCTCTGTTTGTCGAGGCACTCCATCGCCTGTACCGTGTAATCACCAGGCTCAATACACATTTTTCTCAAAATTTCTAGTTTTGATACATTCCCCATATTAAATGAGGAAACTGCATCATATGTACCCAGTGACAAAACTTCTAATTGTACAAATGTTTTCTTCGGTACACGAGACCATATTACATTATTTACACTTTCGTTAGGATTTTGCGTACCTCCATGTAAACACTTTTTAGCAATTCTGGATTAGCTAAATCCCTAAAAACAGGTCGCATGGCCTCCACAACATCCACAGGTAAACTATTTTTGTGATGATAAGTCTCCCCAAGCAATTCTGCTTTTTAAATTTGCACCACGTATCTGAATCAGAGGGACAAAATCCATGCTGAGGTTTTTCATCGGTTGATAGCTTGTGTAAAAATATTGCCCATATGGCTTGTTGCATGTCCTTCACGCTAGACAAATTTCTGCGGATAGCTAGACCATAATATGCTTGCAGACGGTCGATTTCTGCCTCTGTCAATCTATTTCTTCCGCATAAAGGCTTTCCGTCAGAAAGTTTTTGACCTCTCATCTTAGTTTTCAAGAGTCGAAGACGTGTCCCATTCTTTTCATAACATGACCTATGCATTCTAATTTCTCGACAGAGCAATGGTCACCATATACTTTGTTCTCGACAATAGAAGTAAACGCTTTGGAGTCCCCATCTCCTAAATATTTTGTGTACCGAACATTGTAGAGAGACTGGGAACGCTGAAAAATGGATAGAGCTCCAGCTACTTCCATCTTACCGCTGTAGCCTTCAAAATTTCTCTTACAATTTTGAAGATGCTTGGTTTTGTTCGGACAAATACAATGTTTTTGAAAAAACTTCGACATCTATAACTTTGCCGGTATCAACACTTGTGACTGTCACCAAGCCATTCTTCGAAGAAAAACCACGCTTCTGCCAGCTACCATCAACAGCAACAGCAAGGTCCCTTTTTCCATCATTTTCATCAACGGCTTCACGAACAGCTTCTGCCATACTGTGTTCACAGGTTTCTCTTGTTGCCTGCAGTAAAATGTGGTTGTACTTTGAGAATTTTGTGGGTGGCGGGGGAAGATTCATGATACCGCAAAACATCCTAGCAGACTCAGCACCTTTACCTATGCATCGCATAGCATACACTAGCCGGGTATTCAGTTCGTAATTCTCAGAACTATCGCATTTCTTGGAGTTAAAAAAAAGAGTATAGTTATATTTACAAGAAGGACATTTTAAGTGAAACTTCACAGCTTCACCACAGTTACTTTCACTGAGGTGCAACCTGAGTCCTGTTTTTCACACTTTATACATTTTACAGCTTCAAAAAACACACAAGCTAAAAGGTTAATGTCCACAATAACATTTCTGAAACCAGAAAAAGCCTCATCCGAATATGAAATATCCATGTTTACAATTTTTCTCTCACTGGCAGATGGTTCAGTTTCATTAGTACAAAGCTTTGCACCATCAGCACAATTTTTTCATCAGCAGAGTTCTTTGGAACAGTAGAATTGCTTTCACCACAACCATCATTACTTTTATTACATCTTCCTTTATTAAAAACTCCTCTTCGTTTCTTAAATACTTTAGTCGATGCTCTAGGCATGGTAAAGTCGATATATTATAGCAATTTTTTTGAAAGTTTAAGCTTAATAATGTTAAAGAATACTTGCGAGTTCAAAAATTATAACGCAGTTTTGAAAGTGTAAACAAACACTGATTTGACCGTTAAAAATACAGTGAAGTTTCAAATGGGTTACGAAATAAAATAATAAAAGGCTCAATTTATACAATAAAAGATAAATGTTTTGATTTATACCAGACGCTCAACTTTTAAGCCAAAACAAAAAACTTTGTTTACTTTTACGCTTGTCAAATGGGCGTGGCCCAGTTTCAACGATTATTTAAAAATAGGTTTTTAGGGCTTCTACTTACCCTAGAGGTTAAAGTAAGGTATTTTTAGAAAGGTTAAAATCTGTACTATGTGGAAATGTAAAAATCTCAAATTGTCAAAAAAATCAAATTTTACCTTTCCGACTGCCCTTAATAAAGTCATATTAAGATAATGTATGATTCTAGTTCTTACGTTAATCCTACACCTCTAGCTCACGCTGATACTTCGAGGGATGTACTTCCAAAGGGAGGTACATCACAGTCTCAAAAGACAATTGGAAAGCTTATTATTTTTTTAAAAAGGAAAAGAATCATACATATATAAAGGAATTGATCTTTCAGCGTTTAATATACATACATATTTCTGTGTGATATTTGAATCAACTACGCAAAATAATTCTCTTAAAAATTACACTCTTTTTAAATGCCCTCTCTTTAAAGGTATAATTGTATTTCGGACTTCTTAATGAAGCGGGGAAACCGTAAAACACTCATTTTTAACTTTCAATTACGTCATTGCCTGTGATGTAGCCAGAAGTAGGAAGCTCTAATACACGATTGACACATTTGAAAGGCACTTGCTCTGTTTAGCTATCTTGGCACATTTAGGAAAGTTTCAAACCCCCGTAAGCAAAGAGAGTTCCTGCTTTTAAAATAATAATAATTAAAAGTCGTTTTGAGACTGTTCAAACTACTTCTCAGCCTACACCGAGAATATTTTCAGATAGCAAAAACGCTGAATGTTAAGAAAACAATTTATTACGTTGGAGAGATCTTTCGTTCTGGTCATCTCGCACACGGTTAATACAAACTGGTTCCTCTCAAGGATACGCCTTGACAGTGGCGTAATGAATACCTCCGCATCACGGGGAGGGGGCAGAGGCATTAATGACGCCAAGTACGTGCCCTTTGTAAGATTCGGCTTGAGACCCAAAACCTGACTTTACAGGGAGCCTCGGGAAAACTTCAGTAACGTGGGCTGGAATTTTCCACCGCCAAATTTTCTTTTCGAGCCGAAGGTGGATTGCCAAGGCATATATATCCTTGAAAGGAACCGGTTTGTAGTAACCATGTGTGTGTGTGTGAGCAATACAATTCTCCTCGGAAAATGACTCCGCGCAGTAATACATCGTATTCCTGACATTCGGCTTTTTTTTAATGCTGATGTTTTCTGAAAATATTACCAGTGTAATTTAAGGGGTAGGTTAAACGATTTCTCGAATTCACATTTTTAACTTTTTTATTGCAAAATCAGATAAAAAAAAACTTTGTGTATATGTCAAAAAAGTTAAATTTCAAGGGTTTTTTTTCAAAGCAAAGAATTATTATTTAAATTCGAAGCTAAATTAATTTTTTTTTACAAATACGTGACACGGGTATCAAATTAAACAGTTTTAATTTTTTGCCAGTACAAAGGAAAATAATATTGAAAAAATACACATTTTAGTATAATCAATGTAGAATATCTAGTCAAGATTGAGAAAGAATCTAATCGAGAAATCTCATATCTTACTATCCTAAATCTCTATTATTTCTTTTATCTCTATCATTACCTTAATTTCTAAAGGAGATAACCACTAAGATTTTTCGAAATAATCAAATGATTTTCTGAATCTTCTTCCTTTATATTTATTCAGAGATGATTTATTTTTTACAACATAGATTTTATATATATATATATATATATATATTTCATATTATTTTTTTTTTTTTCAAAATAATAGTTACAAGGAGATTGTTACAATTTGGAAGGGAATATATTTTTACAGTGCAGAATTTTAAACATTTTCTCTTTTTTTTATTTACAGATTTACGAAAAAATAGCGATTTACGAAAAAATGTTGATATTGTATGAGTTTGTGAATAGTATAAGAAAATTCATTTCTGCTCCAGATAATAAAAATGGCCGCGGTAACCTAGTAGGCAAGGTAATGATCTCGTGGCCAGTGTGTCATGAGTTCGAGCCAGTACCGCAGAAGACTCACAATGTAGGGGGGACGATGCACGAAAAACCCATTGATGCTCAAACGTTCTCCTGTTGGTGTGGTGTGGAAGTTAGGAAAGGGGGTGCCAGCTCAGGTGTCATTTTAGTCACTTGACCATGCCCAAAATTACTAGATCCGTATCCAAAAGCCCTCGAGTAGAAGATTAGTGTGACGTTAATATTTACTCACTCCAGATAATAAATGTGTTGAAAATAAATCTCGAATTTTTAACATCGCGACTCCTAGGTTTCCTGGTAAGGGATGACTGTAAGCTGATATCTTATCTGCCCCACTTTTGGAACAGGAAATTGATCAATCAAGAGTTCATTAAGGATATAAACACATTTATCTTAACATTTCATTCAGCACTTTTTATAATACTAATTAACACAATTCAAAACAAAAAAAAAACTCTAGAATTTGCTAATGTCTTTTTCAAATCCTACATAATTATATTCTTTTTTTTTTTACACTTTTATATATATCTGTGTAAAATAATTATATCAATTTTTCCCCCTAACCTGGATATAAGATGTAAATAACCTGGATATAAGTTGTACAATTTATATTTCAATATTCGAACCATATTGAACTACAATTATAGCAAAAATTATAATTGACGTAGTTTAAATATCCATATAAAAAGTGAAATTGAACTTGCATTCAGACAATGATTAAATAACAAAATTTATGTGCTTCTTAATCCATTGTCTTCCAATAAAAGTTCATAAACATTTATAAACATGTAAATCTCAAAAACTCGGAAAATGATTTTAAAAATATTTTATTATTTCTAAAGGTTGAATATTATAACAACTGCAAAATTTTAAAATGAAAATGTTAAAGAAAAAGTGTTCAGGAAAGCACTTTTCCCCTTTCAAAACAAGAATGAATGTTTTCATCAACAAGACTTAAAGAGTTTTTTAGAGGTCATAGCCAATTTTTTTTAAAAAAATGATAGCATTAATTTTAGATTTGTTTATGGACCATAGCAAATAAAAATATGATTAATAGAATTTTCTTGATTTTAGAACTTAAGACAAAAATTAGTAAAAGAAAATTATTAAAGCAAAATGAAAAAAAAAAAATTGGTAAACTTATTATTTTAGAATATCATACATAGTATAATTTTTATAGCATATCGAATTGCGCGCGCGCGATTCTGTCATATAATACATCTAAGTATTAACGTATCAGAATAATAAAGTAAAGAATTTTGTGGATAATGAGAAAAATTTATAAAATTATCATGTGTTTCTCTAAATTTGTAAAAAATACAAATTAACCGGATTTTCTATTTCTCATACAAAATTCTGGTTTTTTTCTTTTGTCGTAATGCTGCAGTTTTTACCTCAATCAGTAAAATTCTGTAAAATTCGAATTTCTTTTTGTTTCATTATCACTGCTTAGAAATATCAGCAAAATTTTCAATTTTATCATAAAAAAATACATCTATACTCTTAAATTCTTAACATATATTCATAAGAAAATAATATATTTAAAATTTAAAGGGATTTAAAATTTAAAAACACCTTTTGAATATTTTTTTTATTTATGTTAAAAATTATATTTTAGCATTTCATATAATGCTTCTATTCAAGAAAATGTTACCAGATGAAATTTTGTACGTATTATTCACACAATTTTAAAAATTTTACTTTTTCTATATTCACTAATTTTTTTGTAGTATTCCTAAGAATGTTTTAAACAACCTTAGAGATCAATTTAACAATAACTTAATTAGTTTTGGAAAGAAAAAAATAAAATGTTTATATGTGTGCTAAATTTCAACTAAAAAGCTAATATCCCCCACATTTTAATTTTTTTTTTAAAAAAAAGTATTCAGCTTACAAGAAAATGTATCCCTATTTATTTACATGTATTATATATAACACACAGGGAAAAAATGGAAGTGATTGGTAAATAATTGTGGAAGGAGTAGCATTTTGAATGCACTAATGTATCGAAAAAACATAAACTCAGAAAAACCATTTTTAAATATATGCTTTAAAAAAATAATTATTATAAGCTTAAATAAACTTAAAATAACCCTTTAGAGCATTAGCTATATATTTTTATTAAAAATGGTTACATTTTCGTATTATTTCTACTCATGTATATATATATTTTTTTAAATGATAACTTTTTCGAGAATATTAATTACTCAAGAAAACTGTTAATTTTTTTTCTGTCATGACAGAAATTTTAAAGTCTTTTGCTTCACATAATATTGAAATATTAGACCTGTATGAAAACATATGATGAATAAGAACTGAAATTATTTGTAAAAAATGCCTTAATTAAAAAATGTTACATGCACACATTTCTCAAAGAAAAAAAATTGCATTATTGTAATGCCTCAGAAATATCCTCCTTTATACGTAACATCTTCCTTTTTTGTAGTAATTATTTTTCTTTTTCAAATAGCTTATTTTTTTAGTCAAAAAGCTTTCTTTAGCTTTTTTTTAATCTGGAATGGGGCATGGTCGAATTGCCTAATTTGTTTACATTTTTCAATTAAAATTTTTTCCAACTTCTAGTTTTTAGGCGTACAAAACTGACATATTAATCGAAAGATAATAATGCAAAGAATGACTAAATAAAAATATAAAAAACGATATTTTGATCATTTCGAAAATGTTAATCTAAAATAAAATTCAAGTAATGGCCAACACAACTAATCAAATTTATTTTGCAAAATTTAACCAATTAATCAACACACGAAAATTACTTTGCTGCTCTTTTATATGCAATTAAAAAATACTGTTTCAAAATCAATGAAAATATTGAGTATAATATGCTTGGATTATTTTAATCTAGTATGAGAAAAAAATGCTGTTATAAAACTAATTTGTTCAAATAAAGTAAGTCTAGTTATTATATTTAATAAGTGTTACTCATAAGAGATAAAAAAGATAAATGTTTACTTGATTAAATAATTGTTTGAAAAAAAATTGCCCTATTTTCAATGTTTCATGAAAACTTATGTTCACCATTTTTTTAAATCTAATAGTGATACAATATAATTAATAAAACTAAAAATGTTTATTGAATAACAATACAGAAATTAAACATTACAGGAGGTTTTTCAAATAATTGCACATTGAAATTGAATAACATGAATTTTTCACGCAATACTTTATAATTTATATGAAGTGAAATGAAGGCAGCACTCAGCTGGAATGTCTTTCAACTTCCACATATAACATCATTTCACAATTCCGAGACACCGTTTTGTTTCATAAGTAGCACTTACAAAATTCTACATAATGAAGGATGTCAGGATTCGAACTAGGCTTCGACCCTGTAAGAAAGATAGAAGTTGTAGAAATATCTTATAGCACAAAATAAAAATTAATGTGAAAGCTAAACAATATATAAAATTATTCACCAGAATGCAGATTTGTATGATGGGAGTGTGTATTAAAGAAAACCTGTCGTGAAATGCAATATTCTAACGTATAAAAGAAAGAAAAAGAAAAGGGCTGATATTTTAAAGCATTAGACTTGATGCAACAGCCTATAAGGGTCAGGCCTTGCTGTGTCCATCCAAGTATACTTGACCTTTGGGTACTGAGGTGAATGAGTAGATGTTCCTATCAGGTGGTCAGTCTGAAACGAGATCCCAGTGTTTAAGTCCCCAAGAAAGCTGTGTGGTTACTCATTTATCATCCCACTGCAGTAGGGATGAAAGGCTGAGTCGACCTTGCCGAGCCCAGGAATAGAACCCAGATCTGTGGTAAAATGAACAGATATATTTGTGTTGCTATCCCAAGTATTAAAAAGGAATCTCTCTCACGTGGTTGTTTTCTGATGTGTTTCGCGTTCAGAGTGACACACACACAGGCCGTTAATCATTTCTTAATTCCTCTCCTGAGCGTGGCGCAACAATTCTTCCTCTGGTAATTGCTATTGATTCCAATTGAAATACTTCATCTTAAAACTTTTTCAGCCGTAATTTCCTCAAATTTAAAGCTGGTTTATGAACAATGTACCTTCTCCTAATACGTCATCAGTATGTAAATAAATGCTTACTGGTTTTTTCCCCTCCTTATTAGAAGTCTTTCTTCTTTAAAACTCTTCCCAATTTGGATCTCCGTCCTCACCATCGACAAAAGGAGCTGCATCATCATCATCACTTAAGGCTGAAAGAAATGAATAATGTTTTTGTGTGTGTTTAAAAGAGTACCATTATCTCATGGTAGCAAGTCTTTTTAAAAAATATATAAATTGTAATACTATTTAGTAATTTTTTATTAAAAGTCTTTGGCATCATGTCAGAAATATCCTCGGATTCTGCTGTGGGAATTTCAATTTTTCTCAACTGTAGGCCTTCTTTTCCATATCCTGGAAAAACCCAAGATATATCTTCTAAAAACATTTGCACTTTTGCGTCCAGAGACTTCAGTGTATTTAATCGCGTCCTTCGGTAAAAATGCAATGCCATCTATTGTCTTATAGACTTTTTGGATTTTCTATTGATTATTGATTTTTTAAAATGCCGGTTTTCATTTTCCAATTGATTTATTGTGTTTAATTTATCAGTTTTATTAACAAACTCCCTTTTTTGTGGTTGGTTGTCTTATGTAATGCATGTTGAATAGTTTATTTACATTGTGATATTGAGTTGCGCTGTCCGTACATATTACCGAAGTCTCTGGATTGCAGTGCCTAGCAATACGAGGCTAAAGATCTTTCTTTTTTTTCCTCATCAACCAAAAAAAAGCCCTTCTTTATCGTCCCTGCAATATAAGAATCATTATTTGGAACATTAATTTTTCAAATCTAAAAATAAATCAAAAATCGTATTTATGATTTACCGGCAATTAATTCCGAGTACAACTTGGGTCATAGTTTTCGTTTTTCGACCTTTATTATACTTTCTTTTTGTTAAGAATGTCTCATCTAAAAGGATTGTTTTTCCTGAAACACAATTCATACTTTAACCGGAATATATTTTTAAATGCAGAGAACATATAAATTATTACAAAGGAAATTGTTATCTCACCTGGTCCTCCAAGAAGCTTATCGTGATGAGATCCAATGATTTCTGTTACTTCTCTCAACCGAGCATAAAAGTCTACAATCGTAGCCCAACTCATTTCTTGTTGTCCTCTTCTTTTTCGGAACATATTCAATTGATCCAAAAAACATACTATCGATACAAAATTATTTAATACATGCATTTTTACGTTGTCGAAAAAAGTGTTTGATGTTGGGTTCACCTGAAAAAGGGACGTCTTTAAAATAATATAACAACATTGTTTCTAAATATTTAGTTAATACGTATATCATATGAACATAAAACAAAAATAGCTCAACTTAAAAAGTTTTCTGTTGATTACGAAATTTATTATGAATGAATAATTTTAATTACATGATTTTTTTTCAAAATTAATTTTTAAATTTAAATTTTTTGCATTTTTTGACATAATTTTCATGCACATTTACATTGTTCCTTGTCATCTATAATTTCAAATTTTTTAATAGCACTTACACTTTTTGTATTACTTCAGCTCATGGGGTTTTGAACTGATACACACATTGATACTGAAGTACATTTTAATTATCAAATAGGAACAATGCCCTACTCCCACATAAATAACCGTATATGTATTATTAAAAAAATTCGTATCATTAATTTAAATGTTAAAACCTAGTATGAAACTCAATTTTTTCAAATGTATATATATATATATATATATATATATATATATATGTGTCATATTTTTAGAAATTAACTTTTTGAAAATCTATAAAATTTATGAAAACGTTTCCATCATCTGTACATGTTTTTAACTTTTTTTACCTTTCCCGAGCATTTTAATTTACATTTTTTCTTGTATATCCTCATCCAACCTAACTTTCGGCTGGAATCTCTATTTGCTGATGTTTCATTTCTACAAATAGGACACATTGGAGGGGAAGTTTTTTTTGGCAAAACTCTTGCTTCTGTTAAAATATCTTTAACGTTTTCTTCAGTTAATGAGCTGATATCAAATAAATTGATATTTTCTAATTACGGATGCATCTAAAACATTTAAAAAATGCTCATAATCAGATTAATTCATTATATTAATTCATTCATAAATGAAATCATTATTTCTCATTGTATGTTTTTTTCCCTATAAAACATAAAAGTAAAAAACAATATCACGAAATCAAAAATACTCCATTATTGAGAAGACAATTAGTTATTTATATTAGTTTTTTTCAAAAGCCTACAAAGAGCTTATCATATTCAAGTAAGGAACTCTTAGCAAGAATTAATTCCAACTTTGCATTAACAACAACAAACAATAAAAAAAAAATTTGTTTTTAATGCCATGAAAGCAATGATCAAAATTATAAGTACACATATTTCTCTTCTGTTATAAGTTAATCTATATAAAGATTTATTTACAACATATTGACAATGGCGTGTTTCTTTTATTCAATACGTCTCTATCATGGGAATATAGAATCTACAATTTTTATTTCGTATTCTCTCTCCGTCTCGCTTATTAAGATATTAATAACTTATAATCCCAAAGGAATTAGAAATTTTTGCGTTTTAGTGCTCACTATTCAGATAATTATGCCTCGTGGTTAATTTACTAAAAGAAAAAAAAATCATCAAATTTCCTCTTATCTAAATTCACAAAAAATATTTCTCATGGAAAGGTATATGCGTGAACTCATCAAAATATTTCTGACTGAATAGCATTTAAGGAAAGGTATAATATGTTTTGCTTACAAAAAATTATTAAAAATTTCCTATCAAAATCAAAATAGATCATTAACTTAAAAAACAATAAAAAAATACAATTGTATTGTAAATATTCATGTAATATATTTATACACATTTCATTAGGCAGTTTTACTTACCTTTTTATTTATAAATATGCTCATCAACTTCAAATACTCGTTTTATCTGCTACAAGGCGAGAAACAAAGATTTTGCTAATGAAATATAAGTTTGAGAATCTCTAAGAAAATGAAAAGAGAAAGTTCTTCCGTCTTAAAAGAATCCATTCTTTATGTCTTGATTGGTTATCAAGCAATAACCATTCCTTTTAGAAATTATCAGCCAATGGAATTTCAACAGTAATAAAATACTCAATCATGGAGAATGTGGACGACTGTCTTCCCTCCTGTTCTGTCTTTGAAAAGAGACTTTATTGATTACTAAACTATATAGGAATATAACATATATAGATTATCTTCTTACGGAATAAAAATTGTCCCTCCAATGTAATTTTAAAATTCATTTGCTTACAACAGAAGTGTTATTTGGTTTATGGAAGAGTTCACTCTCTCTCGTGAGAGTCGATTTTTGAAAATGCCTCTCTAAGCTGATCTCTGCTCAGCAAAAGTAACACTTTGTTAAAAGTTTTGTGTAAGGAACGCTTGAAATAGTGTAAATAATTTATATCTGAAAGTGTAATACATTAATATTACTTCTTGTTGTATTTATTTTATGTTAAAATCGTAACATTCGCAAGCAACGACATTTCTTAAATTATAATGGCTATTCAATGAAAAACATAGCGAAATGTTTACGATAGAGTCAAGTTGGCAAATGTCTAGCTATTTCATAACTCGAGATTTATTAGAGCTTTGTAAGACCCGCCATGTAGGGGGGCGATGCACGTTAATACTTTATCCACCGCATTATGATTTACTGCAGTTTTTTTTCATACAATATTTTTTTTATCACTACATTGAAAATTAAGGGATATACATTAACAAAATACTCCACTTTGGGAAATTTAATCCGTTAGAGCTAATAAATTAATTAAAGATATTCCACTGTAAAATTAATTATACTCACCGTTCACTTAAAATAAATAGTCAAATTGTTTTCTAAGGTCTTCATTAAGATACAAAAACATAAGACACTTAAATTTTGACATAAACCATTTTTTTCGGGACAAAAATAATAATCTTTGCAATCCACTGAAAACGC
>BMAU01015154.1:0-14628 GCA_019973935.1 Trichonephila clavipes | reverse complement strand
ATAGTAACTAGAGATACACAGACAGCGCCGTCTGGCGCACGGTTTTTGCGACAAGCATGAACAAATACAATATGGAAATAAATAGTTGCATAAAATTTCCATTCACAATTTCTACTAGTTATAACTCTTGACCAAATATTTATGTTTAGTGCTAAACACTTGAGTTCCATTTTATGCAAACTTAATACTTACTTGGAGAAATGTATTGGCATTTTATTTTGTTATCACTAATATGTATCTAAAGTGTCCTTTTATATATAATTATACTTTTAATAAAAGAAATTGATAATTATAATACACAAGAGCCCAAAATTTATCTTCGAAACATATGTCACACAAAAATATCAGTGATTTTGACCAATTAACCTCTTAACAATAATTTTGAAAAAAGATTCTCTGTAAATCCCTTCGATAAATATCATAAAATTGATCAAAGTACTCTTCTTAGGTCAATATTTGCAACAAACTCAATGCAACAAATTTATTCAGGACATATATCATGAGATTTATTTTTGCAAAAGTATAAAATAAATCTAATCTCTATAATGATAAATCTACAAATTGTGCAAATACCAATAAATGCATATTTGTTAAACATATGTAGTAAAAAAATTTGTATATGTGTGAGAGACAGGTTTTTTTACCATACAGTCAAACTCTGAAAAACATATGTGTTGAGACCACGCAAATATATTACAATTTTTATTTTTTTCTAAAAGAATTATGAATTCAAAAATGACTTTTTTTTATTTAGGAGTGAGCAAAACTTTTATATTTATTATATATGGACACAAATTTATATTCTACTATATACACATTCTAATTTAAAAATTTTAATGCCTTAATTTATTACCATATTTGGAATTCAATTCTCGGTAAATCATATATTTTACCTTAAGTAGTGCAGCGAATAAAGATTTTTAAAATGTAGCACAATTTTTTTTATGCGTAATTTTACAAATGGTAAATGATAATTTTGATTTCTAATGTTTGAAAGTGGTTCTTATTTCATCAACTAGTATAAACATTAACAGAGCTGTAATAAAGTAAGATATTTTTCCATTTCTTTATTTTTTTTTTTTTTTTTTTCCCTGTAATATTGTAAAATTACTGAGTAAAATAAGTTTTATAAATATACATACTTCTTTTTGATATATGTTCTTTCTGATATGGTTACATATCAGATTCAAAACATTATTCAAAGAGTGGTCAAACACATAAACACTGGGAAGATGATATATAATCCTCACGCTTCATTATGCTATCAAAGAAAGCACTTACGATTTGTTATAATGATATTAAAAAATGATTTTTTTTCTTTCTAATTATCCTTTCTATAACTGATCGAGCAACCATTTCAGCAAAATAAGACGTTTTAGAAAGTAAAATGTAAATCTTTAAGAACAAAATAATCGTACGCAATAGTAAACAAACGACGACATATTCACCGGTTGACGGAATCACGTGATCGTGATATCACATGAATTTAGTCCATTCAACTATTAGATCCAAGTAACCCATTTACTGGAATTCACAGACCCCCAGGCCGTACAACAACCCTACCCCGAAGTTACGATTAAGAACCGAAACTCCTAAGGATAGAAAGAAAAACTGCCATGGATAAAAAGAAAAGAAGTGTTTCTCCCAACCTGCCCTCCCGCTGCCCTTGCAGAAAGCGAAGGCGAAAAAGACTTTTGTCACTTCCACTCTCGTTGGACGCTGCTCCCCCAGTCGTTGCTTTGGGACGCTGCTCCCCCAGTCGTTGCTTTGGGACGCTGTTACTCTTTTTCCCACCCGCTCTTTTTGGGCCGTCTGTCTTTACGCCGGCTTGCTTGTGCTTTGTTTTTTTTTCCGCTATCTGTTCGCAGATCGCGTTCTGTTTTTGGTAGAGGAGGAGATGCTGGTACATTTCTGAAGAGCAAAATAGGGCGGAAAATTAAAAAAAATAATAAATTTAACATACCAGCACCAAAAACCCTACCTGGAACAGACAATGTTGTACCTCACGTTATTGTAAGGGATGAAGCATTTGAGCTACATCAAAATTTCATGAAGCCGTATCCGAAGCAACAATCACTGCATGATTCTTTAAAAGCAATATATGATTATTTGTTGTCTCGATCTAGATCAGAGATCGGCATTAAGTCGAAAGCGATCACCTGATGGACCGTCAAGACATTTTGGGGTGATCGCCCCTTCTAAGACCTAAGACGCGCATACTAAAATGAACATTGTTATGCTACACCGAAGCCAGACGAACTGGAGAATCGGCTTTTCACAATCGATGTAACTGTGTTTATTTAAGCAAAAAGTTCGATAATTGTATAGACGAGACATATATCTTCATTGGAAGCGCACGATGACGCTTAACCCGTTCAATGCCTTTGTAGAGGGAAAAAGTGATCATATTGCGATGCCAGCCGTATAAATGAATTTCTCCCTTCACGCTGACAGCTGGAGAGAATAAATGTTGACTATCAGCTATTCCCGCGATAGCACAGGATTGGTTATTGAGACATAATCCATCACCTCGTGCTTTCTCGGCATTTTAGTTCTCGTGTTGACGTCATACCGCTCGATGGCGCGGGACTCGGAAGCGAACGAATTAAACATACATCAGTTTCGGATGCATTGCATCACGTATGTTCTCTGGTCACTGTATGGAATACGCTCACTCTCCCCGGTCTAGCAGTCACTCTCATAGTTATTCAAGTATTCAGAATGAGAATTTTGTGTTATTTGTGTTTTTGCAATAAAAATAGTAGTCTGTCATAACTTAAAAGAGGTTTGAAATGTCGAAACAAGTTTTAAGAAAAGAAAATGTACAATTTTAATACGAATGACCACATCTATGCCACTGGGAAGACCGCAACACCTCAAAAACTTCAGAAGTATCAGTACCCTGGAAAATTCCACCCACCCCTGATCTAGACGGACAACCAAAAATGCCTTTGGAATTTTATGCAGTTATTTCAAGTTTTTCTTCCGACAAATTTCAACTGCCCCAGAAACAACGGGAAAAGTTATAATATGCACCTGCATAATATATTGCGAAAACCGAAAGTGCTTGCTCCAGGCCAGACACATATTGACAGCACACTCCCATTACCTACTGAAAATTTCCTTCCCATAACCGAACATAATGTCCGTGCCACAACAAACCACACGCAAATTTGGGAAAGGTTTAAAAATTATTCCAATGGGCCTGGAGCTGTTGAATGGCAGAAAAATTATGCTTTGCAACATTGTGTAATACATACATAATTACTTATATATGTGTTTTTATTACATATTTTTTATATATAGTATTGTTCAATCACTACACCCAGGATAGCTCAATAACACACCTCACACATGGACTGTAAAACACTCTATTTTTATTCACCTAAACACATAGTAACTGGAGATAAACAGACAGCGCCGTCTGGTGCACGGTTTTTGCAACAGGCATGAACATTCTCCCCCGCGTTGACGTGTAATACATTCAACAATAACTCAAATTACAATAAAACATTAAACGATAAAATACTATAGGATTACGTAAAACAAATTAAGGTACATATAAAAATTCTAATACAGCCCCTGTTGTTCAATCTCTATATAAATGACATTCCCAGCTACTCACTAACAAATATTAGTCTCTATGCGGATGATACGGCCATTAATGCCACGTACAAAAACTTAAAGACTGTTACCTTTGCCATTAACAAACACCTCAAGCTGCTAGAAAATTATTACGACAGATGGAAAATTAGTATCAATGTAGAAAAATCTTGTGCAGTCATCTTTACCAAAAAAGCGCACCATTCCTCCCCCTCTCATAATGTTCAATAAACAAATTCCCTGGTCTCAGAATACCAAATATCTTGGCGTTATTTTTGACTCACACTTAACTTGGAAACAACACATATTACACGTTCGCGATAAGTTCCGAAAAACAATGTTTAAATTTTTCCCCTAATTTCCCGGAACTCACATTTAAGTAGAGATAACAAAGTGCTTCTTTATACAGCCGTTATGCGTCCAATACTCGCTTATGCCTGTCCAGTATGGGGTTATGCTGCTAAAACCAATATTAATATTTTAAATACTCTGCAGAATTCATATATTAGAATGATTGTAAATGCCTGCCGCTACATGAAAAATGATCGCATAAATAAAGCTCTTAAAATCACAATTTTTAAAGCACATATTCAAAAATTAGCTATAAATTTTTTCGATAATTTGCCAAATACTAATAATGTAAATATGTTAAATCTAAACGATTACAACTGTAACGATAATACTAAAAGGCCAAGAAGAATCCTTCTGGATTCTTACAATCCGCCTTAGCTTTTTATCCCTGCAATAATTTTTTAATTATTGCACCCTAGTAAATTTTTAAAATTTTTTATTTTTCTTTCAATATTTATTTAATCTCCACACCCAACTGGACAAGTATATATTTTTAACTTTTACCCCCATGGGCAGCCAGCCTGAGGCTAAATTCACTTCTACCTCCAATTCACTGAGAGAGCAGTCCTAAGCTCTCAGCACCGTATAAAACTTTAACTCCAAGTAGTCATGTCTAAGCCCCTCCTCCCGGATTCCATCACCACAGCCAAATCGCCGACATGTCACTCCGCAGACTGAAAAAACCAACGAAGTCAAGTCCTGCATCACAGACATCATGATATGGGATTGAGGACTGTTTATCAGTCCAGGTACCCAAAAATAGACTGTCATCCACTGTCATCCACTGAAAATTTACCCTAATCGTCATAACCTTAGCACTGGTGACTTTCAAGTTAAATGCGTTTTAATAGAGTCGCATCCATGTAATTTTTAATAAAAGAAGTTATTGAATATTTTTCCTTTCAAATATTGAGTCTTGTGTGGAATATCTACGGGATAAAACGAAGTTACAACATTAACAAATATTTTATTTTGGATGTGACTTGAGCAGAACAAATGTGGCAGTGGTAGCCTAGTAGTCAAGGTAACCTAGTGGTCAGTCCGAGCTTAGTACCACTGAAGACTCGCCGTATAGGGGAGCGGTGTACGTTAAATCTGTGGAGAGTTCAAACGTCCTCCTGTTCCAGTGGTGTGGAAGTGAGGAGAGGGGGTGAAAGCTCAGGTGTTGTCCTCGTCACTTGAACATGGTTCAAAAAAATTACGAGGTCCGTCACCAAAAGCCCTCGAGTAGCTGAACACAGTGCGACGTTTATATTCACTCACTCACTTGAGTACAAGCGGAGCTCCTTTAGACTTAACAAGGGTCCGGTTTGGGGACACGGCGGACCTCTATGGTTTTTAGGGGAGAAGAGATAAAGAAAGGTTGATAACGGTCTTGTGTAGTCAGAAGGGCATCCTTATCTGAAAAACGTTTTGCGCATGCGTTGTATTCGCGAAAATTTGAGAAATTCTATGTGTTAATTACTTTAATATATATATTGATATATTTAATAATATATTGATTTTACAATTAATAAATTAGAAAATAATATGGGGGGAAGGACTGTGTGTATGTGAGTATCAAATGTGTTTTTGCTTTTAAAATTTATTAATTGGATAGTCAATATTAAAGTTATTAGTACATTAAATGAATCCATAGAATTTGAAATTTTCGAGAATACAACGCATGCGCAGAACATTTTTAAGACAAGGACGCCCTTCTAACTACAAGACCATTATCAACCTTTCCTTATCTCTCCTTCCCCTAGCAAAACCATGGGGGTCCGCCGCTCCGCCATGTCCCCAAACCGGCCCCACGTTGTTTATGTGAGCTCCGCTTGCCCTCAAACCGGCATTTTTTATCGACTCATCTGTTTTCCTTATTATTTATCAATTAACCATCCGCAATAGGGGTAAAATGTATTTTTCGAAATATTTTAGCTTATTTATGTTCAATTAATTTATAAAATAATTAAGAAATTGTTTATTTTTCACTTTAACGGTCTATCATAGTTATTTCATAAAATAACTAGGTAAAATATAAAATTTTTCATCTATTATATACTTTGAATTGTCTAGTTATTTTATTAAATATCTGGTTATTTTATAAAAATTACTGAATTATACACAAAAAACGGTAACACATATATCCTAACTAGCTGGTATACCCGTTCTTCGCACGGGTGAACTGAAAGGTTAAACAACACAGATTGAAGGATAAAGAAGTTTTTAATGAGTTAATTTTAAGTGAATTGCAAATTAAACAAAAAAGCTTTTCACATATCTCAGCTGAAGAAAAAAAAAAAAGAAAAAATACCTTTGTTAAATTTTAAGTCTGTAGATCTAATAGCTGATAAAAAGGATTTTTTTATATTTATAACTCCCGTAAAACTCTTGAGGGTTGATTTTTGAAAATACCTCCCTAAGCTGATCTCTGCTCAGCAAAAGTAACACATTGTTAAAAGTTTTCTGACGCTTAAAATATTGTAAATAATTTATAACTGAAAGTGTCATACATTAATATAAATTTCTGTTGAATTTATTTTATGTGAAAATTGTAATACTCGCAAGCAACACCGTTTCCTAAATAACAATGGCGATTCAATGGAAAAAATAGCGAAATGTTGACAATAGAGTCAAGTTGGCAAATGTCTAGCTACTTTCATAGCTCAAACTTTATTAGAGCTTTGTAAGACCCGCCGTGTAGGAGAGCGTGCACGTTAATGCTTTATCTACCGCATTATGATCTACAGAAATTTTTTTTTCATGCAATATTTTTTTAGGTCACTACATTGAAAATTAAGGGACATACATAAACAAAATACTCCACTTAGGGAAATTTAATCGGTTAGAGCTAATAAATTAATTAAATATATTCCACTGTAAAATTAATTATATACATCATTCACTTAAAATAAATAGTCAAATCGTTTTCTAAGGTCTCCATAAACATAAGACACTTAAATTTTGACATTAACTATTTTTGGGGCACAAAAATGATAATCTTTGCAATCTGCTGAAAACGCTCGCAGCTGAAAATGTAATATCTGCTACAAAACTATTTGCCTTCCCGTTAAAATACTCATCATAGAACCCGTGCCATCATATATCTTGGAAGAGTGGATTTCAAAGAATATTCCTGCTAAATTGGTGTGGCATGGTAGTTAGGAGAAGAAGGGGTGCCAGCTCAGGTGTTGTCCATGTCACTTGACTATGGTTCAAAATTATATGGTCCGTCGCCAAAAGCCCTCATGTAGCTGAACAGTGCAACGTTAATATTCACTCACTGAAAAAATACAGTACAGTAGTTATAACTATTTTTATACATAAAAATGCAATATCTGCTTATTCAATTAAAATTATAGCATTATAATTAATTACTAACCACACAAACAAATTTTGAAAATTTATCCAAATGATGTAGTGTGAAAGAGAAAGTTTATTCAGACAGACAACAAATGCGTCTTATATGCATATAGATTTGTTTGAATTCTTGTGTATTATTACTTTTGTAAGCTTCATGACATACTTTATGGTGTACCAGTATTTTAAAGCTGACTGAGCAACAGCAACATTTAGCTGGGTATAGCTAGTTATAACATAAAATTAAATCTTAAAAAGATATCAAAAATAAAAAACGACTCAATATTTTGAATAAATCAGTATAAACATTTTCATACAAACACAATATATATATATATATATTGTAAAATATTTATTTTGCTATTTGCATTTCAGACAGACATCAAACAAAATTTTAAAAATTGTCAAAAACAGAAAAACAGATAAAAAAAAACATATTTAAGAAAAATACCACTGATTAATTTTGCCAAAGACATCGCAATGTGCAAAAAAATATTTGTAGTACATAATAACCAAAAAAAAAAAAAATGTAAGTACTAAAATATTAAAAAAAACAAAACTTATATATTGAATTAATTAAGGATTACTCTGGAGGGAAAGATAAAACAGGCTAAGATAATACTCATAATATTAATTTCATATTGGTTAACTACTCATTTTTGGCATGATTTTGAAATCACGCCAAATTGGTATGTTGCGGCCAGTCTAATGTTATAGTAATGTACAGAATTAGAGGTACTTATGTATTATTGCAAACTATTGGTGACATTATACAAAATGAAGCACATGATTGCTAATTCAACTCACACAAAGTTGGAATTGCCAAAGTGGCGAGTTTTTTGAACATTGGCGACTGTGCAAAAATACCCAAGTACTAAAAAAATTATCCAAAGTATATATATATATATCCCGAGCATAAAAATAAATTAAAAAATGAAGTACAATACTAACATTAACTGACATAAAAAAGAACTGAACTAACTTTATCAATGCAAAAGCATAATTTGAAAAAATAAGGTATTTACTTATAACCCCAACCTTTTGGCGACATTATATGAAACAAAGCACATGACTCGCAATTCAGCATATATATGACATGCGAAATCAGGGTTGCCAACTTGGTAAGTTATTTTGAATGTTGGCGATTGTTAGGATAGCACATAGGTGCCAAAATAATTTATCTTACCACTACCTGCTTCCTCAACATACTCATTTTTGGCATGATTCTGAAATCACGCCAAATTGGTATGTTGCGGCCAGTCTAATGTTATAGTAATGTACAGAATTAGAGGTACTTATGTATTATTGCAAACTATTGGTGACATTATACAAAATGAAGCACATGATTGCTAATTCAACTCACACAAAGTTGGAATTGCCAAAGTGGCGAGTTTTTTGAACATTGGCGACTGTGCAAAAATACCCAAGTACTAAAACAATTATCCAAAGTATATATATATATATATATATCCCGAGCATAAAAATAAATTGAAAAATGAAGTACAATACTAACATTAACCGACATAAAAAGAACTGAACTAACTTTATCAATGCAAAAGCATAATTTGAAAAAATAAGGTACTTACATATAACCGCAACTTATTGGCGATATATGAAACGAAGCACGACTCAAAATTCAACATATATATATGACATGTAAAATCGGGGTTGCCAACTTGGCAAGTTATTTTGAATGTTGGCGATTGTTAGGATAGCACATAGGTGCCAAAATAATTTATCTTACCACTACCTGCTTCCTCAACATACTCATTTTTGGCATGATTCTGAAATCACGCCAAATTGGTATATGTTGTGGCCAGTCTAATGTTATAGTAATGTACAGAATTAGAGGTACTTATGTATTATTGCAAACTATTGGTGACATTATACAAAATGAAGCACATGATTGCTAATTCAACTCGCACAAAGTTGGAATTGCCAAAGTGTGGCGAGTTGTCTTGAACGTTGGCGATTGTGCAATAATACGCAAGTACTACAAAAATTATCCAAAGTATATATACATCCCGAGCATAAAAATAAATTGAAAAAATGAAGTACAATACTAACATTAACCGACATGAAAAGAACTGAACTAACTTTATCAATGCAAAAGCATAATTTGAAAAAATAAGGTACTTACATATAACCGCAACTTATTGGCGATATATGAAACGAAGCACGACTCAAAATTCAACATATATATATGACATGTAAAATCGGTTGCCAACTTGGCAAGTTATTTTGAATGTTGGCGATAGCCAGGATAGTACATAAGTTCCAAAAATAATTTATCTTATGACCACCTGCTTCCTCAAAAGGTATTTAAGCCATTTGTCTGTTTTGCTCATTCTCTGATGCCTATTCCAGTTTGATATGTAATTACTACCAGCACTGCTTTTGCTTGGGCAGTATGATTTTCTGCATGGCAATTTTATGCATTGAAGCCAGTAGTATTATACCCTTAAAGGTTAAAATAAAGACACATGAAATTGCAAAGAACCATATTATTGGATCAAGTGTAGTATAGGGGGCTACTTGGCGCAGTCCTTTATTTTGGTTACTAAAAGTGGTCCCCAAGGTACTTTTTTCGGTATTATTTATTTTAGAATGAATTCGATATCTCACCATGACATTTAGATAAAAATCCGAAGAAAAATCGCCAAATCCAAAGTGCCCCCCTATACTACATTTGAACCGAACTGAAATATAACCCTTATCAATGAGAAGTTTTAGTTTGTCAAAATTATAATCTTCGCATTCTAAAGAAATAAATAAATAAGTTATATAATTTGCAAGCAAAATCACGCACATAAACATCCCGCGATAATACCTAAATGTTGCCAAAACAACAAAACAAAGTTTTAGTTGTTGAAAGAATTATCCTTAAAAAATTATTTATTCGAAAAATAATCCTAATTAAATATCAAAGAATAGAAAAATTGAATAAATATTCCAACCTATAAACAAAGCTACAGTAAAAATATGTAATAATCTTGAAAAAATGCATGTAAAGTATAAATTGTCCACTTAGTGAGAAACGTGACTACATATGACGTCATAACACTGAAAAATCACTTAAAAATTAAAATTTAAAAAATTTGGAAGGAATTATGAACGCCAAACCTATTTAAGAACCTTTCTGGTGTAATTTTGTGTACGTGTACCAAGTTTCACGTTATTTGGGTGTCTGGATCTCGAGTTATGAGGGAACAGACAAACAGACAACAAATGCGTCTTATATATATATAGATATCACAGACACTCATCACGAGATCTTTGGAAGATTGGACACTGTACCTACTTTAAATTTGGCAGACATGCTTCGATTGCTGAGAAGAGATCCTTAAAGAGCAGGTTTGTTTAAATCGACTCCTAAAAAGTGGGAAGTGATTCGGGGTGTAAGAGATCATTACGTTTCCGTTTCAAAAATCCTGTCCTTTTTGAATCAAGAATCGAAAGATGAGAGGGGTATAGGACTGTTTTTTTATTACAATCTGAAGCTTTATGTTGAGACTGAAATAGCAATGAATTGAACACAATATATAGTCATAAAACATTACGGAGTATTTTATTAGTTACTCATAAAAATAGTATTTTAACATATTTTTTCTTTTTAAAAGTAGGGAGGGATTGAATGATTCGCTACACACCATACCACTAGCGACACCTGGTGATTTTGATCTTTTAAATTTAATTTTTCAACACGAGCGTGTAGCTGGTATGTACAAAAAATACCAAAGCAAAAAATATTACTATGGCTTATATTTAATTCCAATGCAGTAATAACTAGTAATGGTTTTAAAATATTGCAGTGTGATAAAAAAAATATAAAGAATATAGTATTCAATTGTCTACAATGTATTAAAAATTGAACAAAAACCAAATTTTTAAAATTGAAAATTATTAATCCACATACATGAAATACAATATACAATTTCATTGAAAACTACTTAATTACACGTTAAAAATAGTAATTGGAAATACTAACATATTTATTTTGTTTGCAGAATGAAAATCGAATTCTGGATTTGGAGCACGGGAGGAAGCATAAATTCGGCCCCCTTCCCCCCCTTCCCTGCTTTTTGCCAGTGAGATGAATACCAATAAACGAGATTTTTCTTTTACTGCCATTGCTTAAGCAAATGGTATGTCACAATAATTGACTCAATGGGAACATTTTTAATTAATGTTATTATTTCAAATCCTAAGAAGGAAATTATTGTTAAAATGATGAATATGCTTTTTTGGTATAATTTACTAAACACAAGGGAATGAAAAACTATAAAATTAAAATAAAGTATCAGAATGTTTTTGCCAGATAGTTTTCCTTTTCTTTTTGAATGTTTTGTGCAGTAAATGTAAATATATGTCTAGGCTTTCCTCCATACTGCTTTTAATAACACTTACATATATATATGTTTAATCAAACGCTCAGAAAAAAGCAATCGTTTCAATATCTATCTGTAAATCTTTCTTTTATTTATTATTTATAGAAAATGGATTTTAATTAATATATATATATATATTAAAAAGGATTATTTCTATTATTTCATTACTAAATTTGTGACGAATCTATACGGAACTTTATCACTAACCTTCTGAACCGACCTTTTTAGGGAAATTTAATTCCCTACCTATTTCCAATCAACTCCAAAAAGCGGACAGGATTCCTTGTTATGCAGATTAGATTCAGTATTTAAGTCAAACGAAATAGTAAAGTTAGAGCAGTAAGAGATAAACATTGAAACATAGAGTTATAGTGATTTTGAATTGAAATATTGTTGTTGAAGATAAATTAACCTCATGAAGAATTGAGATTCCGAGTGGTAAATATCTTTTTGAAGTTAAAGTCTCACTCAAGCTTTAAGAGTCGGATTAAAGTTAAATGTTCAATAAGAACATTATTAAATATAACTCTGGGATCTCTTATCGTGGTAATTTCTGCGTGATCATTATTTAATAAATTAATTAATTGAATTATTAATTAATTGAGCTAATTTAAAGGATATTATCTTTAAAACCTCATAATATTAGTTGTCGAATTTGTTAATAAGTCTTTGATTCTATTTGGGAAAGATATCCAAATAAAGAAAGTTAATTATAAAAATGGCTACTGGTTCTTTTATGTCTCATAATTATTCTAGTTCTCAAAGTGAGGTCCCCAGGGACTATCACAAATTAATTATTTGTTAATTGAAAAGCACATCGTCTATTATTTTGGATAGAAATACATTTTAGAGACATTTTTAAGCTAACTATATGTAACGATTGATTGATTAATAAAAATATGAAATCTATTTTATATTGTTTTAGATTCTTAGAAATTAACTATTATTAAAAAAATTATGAAAGTTTTTTGTTTTACTCTTAGCATCAGAATCGTTTTCTTTTTATTGCTTTACGTTAATAATTTTCTAAGTAACGCAATATTGTTTTTTATAAGTCAAAGATCGAAATTTAAAAATAAATCATACCGGTCAGGGGAGAGGGGAACAGTAATTTTACCCTAAAAATATTTGAATAAAAGATTTTTATAAGTTCATCGCTGACGTAGTGTTTGTGTTCTGGATTAATTGGTGTTGAAACGATGCTGTGTGCTTTTAGGATTTTATCAGTGAGGTCGGACATGACTCTCAATATCCTCGCCTGTGTTCACCGTGAAGGATTTGAAAGTAACAGTGTGTTTTAAAGTGTCTCTGAAACGTTTCCAGATAGTGGTAACATCGCCACACCGCTCCACTGACCTCACCACAAGAAATAATGGACATTATTCTTCAACTCAACAACAAAAAAGCACCCGGCAAAGACGGAATTAAAAATATTGCACTAAAGGCCCTTCCTCTCAACGCCATAACTAACATCACAAAAATCTTCAATAGCTGCCTACAACAGAACTACTTCCCTCAAGAATGGAAACATGCCCTCATAACGGTCATACCTAAACCAGGAAAAGATAAAAAATTCCCAGACAACTACCGTCCTATCAGCCTCATCAGCTCGCTAGGAAAAATTTTTGAAAAAATCTTACTGAAGCATATCAACAACTACTGCGATGAAAACCATATTATCCCGGATTTCCAACACGGATTCCGAAGCCAAACTTCTACTCAACACCAGCTACTACGAGCTACAAACCTCATAGTAAATGGATTCAATAGCAAAACCTACACCGTCGGCCTGTTCTTAGATGTAAAAAAAAAGCCTTCGACAGAATGTGGCACGACGGCTTAATTTATAAAATGATTCTATTTAAATTCCCAACATATTTAATCAAAATCATCCATAGTTACCTGGACAATGGAACTTTCAACGTAAAACTAAACAATGTGCTATCCAGTCAACGACCAATCCTAGCTTCCACTCCTCAAGGTTCCATATTAAGCCCCGCCCTCTACAATATCTACACTAGTGACTTTCCCACAGATAACAACATGACAGTGTGCCTCTTCGCCGATGACGCTGCTCTTCTATGTTCAAGATAAACGGTGCAAGAGGCCATAAACCTCACTCAAAACTACATCTTCAAACTGGAATTATGGCTAACCAAATGGAGGATAGCCATAAACACGGACAAAACCCACGCAATAGTATTTCGAAAAATCAGATCTCACAATAGCCCTCCTCCCCTTCAAATCTACAATAGCACAATAGAATGGACTTTTCAAGCTAAATACCTCGGACTTATACTTAATGACAATCTCACCTACAAACCACATTTTGAAGAAACTACAAAAAAATTTTGGAAAAAGTACTTCTCACTCATCGACATCCTCGGCAGGAAATCAAAATTATCACTCAAAAACAGGCTGTTTGTTTACAAGCAATACATCCGCCCCATCCTTCTGTACGGCTGCGCGATCTGGGGATCCGCAGGAAATGTACACATCGATAACCTTCAAAGATTGCAAAATAGAACTCTAAGATTAATAGCCAGAGCCCCTCGGTTTCTACCGAGATACATCCTGCACGAGGAACTACGAATAGAACCCATTCATACCATCATAGCGGAATTAGCTTCTGATTTTCACTCCTCCATCCCCTACCATAGCAACGATACGATCAACTCACAGAACCACTTTCGAAATCTCCCCCATCCACCCACCGTATGCCTCACAACGCATCCTCTCTCATTCCCAGCTTCTAGAACGAAGCGAAACCACACTTGAATAATTTATCGTCGTTACGTCAGCAACCTCCAACTCGATTACGTCATCAAACTAGTTTCTCTCTTTCCCTTTGCCTGTTTCACCGCGCGTGGAACTTCCCCGATCCACACTCCCCTTCTGACAGCCAACTGATGCGTCAGTTGTCGTTTTTTCAACCTGCTCGCTG
>BMAU01015153.1:0-22397 GCA_019973935.1 Trichonephila clavipes | reverse complement strand
AAAAAGTTGAAAATGGTTAAAAAAATGAGCTCTTTAAAGCTCTATAATTTTTTTTATTATTGTTTCCTGGAATGTAAATTTTGGAGGAATAAACAAATAGAAATTACTTTACTTAAAACATAACCAACAAAACACACTGCTAATTAGGATAAATTTTTAATTAGATAATTACAAAAGAAATTTTAGTTTTCTTTTCGCAAGTGATATGCATTACGCGCAGCTTTATAAAAAAAAGTTACGAATATTTTTTGATGAAATTTTGCTCAGTGTTGGAAATTGTGTTATCTTTATAATGACGAAGCATGAAACACGGATTTAAAATTTTTAGTAAACTATAACAATTTAAAATTTAACTATGAAATTTTTAAAAAATTTTGCTATTTTATATTTGTAATTTTAAATTTTTTTATTAAAAATTCAAACTGGTTCGTTATTTTAAGTACAGATATGATCAGAATCTACAGTAAAAATTTTATCATTTTCCATGGCACGGTTTTGAAAATATCATGCGCGTAATGAGTAAAAATGACGTTCTGAGAAAATTGACATCAAACGTAAAATTTACCACAGTTTTATATATATATTATTCTGGTTACTCAAACAACAACTAAATTTAAATTAAAACTAATGTGAAGTTTTTTTAGTCAATAAGCTTCAATTTATTAAAATTATTATAACTAAAAACATATATTATACCAATGCAGTACAAGCATCGAAACGATATCAAAAAGCTACAAAATAATCAAAATGCAACAAAGTGATTCATTTCTCCAAAGTAAAGTTAAAAATTTATAAATATTACTTAAAAACAATCAATACCTTAATTAACAACTACTTATTATAAATATTAAACAATTTGTGATATGAATGCAGTGTATTACTATGATTCTAAAATGCTAAAATTCGCCACACGCATATGATGTTCCCTCTTTTTCAGTTAATTTCTTACAAGTAGTTTTGAATTGCATTTTTTAGCCTGTCGTACTTCTTTGTGTGGAGATTAAAATGTACTGCTGCAGTCTGAATTCTTTTTATATCTACAAGTGTAACACATTTATGTGCAAATTGACCAACAGTCAGACCAAGCGATTGCATAATTTTTAGTCTGCCTTGATTGCCATCATTAAAAATGACAATTGCCTCATTTGTAGATATATCAACAATCTTTCTACCACAACCAAAAGTTTTTGGGCATAATTTACATATTAATGAGTTAATGGATTCATTATTATTTTGGGTTTTACCCCCTAGACATTTTTGTAGAAGTTTAGGTTGTGATAGATCATTAAACACAGGTTTTATTGCATCCATTACTGCCACTGACAATTTGTTACTGTTTCTAAAAGTTTCCACACTGCCCTCTACTACTTGATTTTGATATTTACACCAAGAATTAGGACCTACAAGACAAAAACTGTGCAATGGTTCTTCGTCGCTTGAACGTATATGGCAATATACAGACCAAACAGCTTTTCGCATATCTGACAGGCATGTTTTATTTTGTCGGATTGCATTTCCATAGTACATTGTAATTAAGTCGATCATTCTGTCGGTCAATCTTCCCTTTCCCCCAATCGACTTCCCATCACTGAGTTTGGAGCTCATTTGTTTTAATTTTCGTAAACGAGTTCCCATTCTTTTTGAACATGTCCAACACATTCAATTTTAGAAACTGTGATATCTTCTCCATACGGATTGGATGCAGTAATAGATGAGAATGTTTTGGAATCGCCATCCCCGATGTAAGATGTATATCTCACAGAACGATGACTTAATGAACGCTGAAATATACGAACCATTCCCACAGTCTCCATCATGCCAGCTGAACCATTGTGGTTCTTCAAACATTCTTTAACGTGAAGAATTTTCCACTTTTTGTAAGCAGGTGACCCCTTTCTTCGTTTCCAAGAATCACATCTTTTACAGAAAAGAAGACATCACTTCCGCATCAATACACTTTCCTGTTTTGTCTCCTATAACAGCACACACACCAACACGAGAAGAATAGCCACGGGTTTTCCATGTTCCATCTCCACTAATTATTATATCGGAAGAATTTGTCAAAGTTACCTCTTCCAAAGCTGCACTTTGCATTGAAGCTTCTGCGACTTCTTTACTACACAATTGTAGTTTGTTTATAATGTTATTATAGGATTTTTCAGCAACTGGAGGAGGAAAGTCCATGACACCACAGAAAGTTGTCATTGCTGCATGACCCTGTACAATTGTCCTCATTGCGTATACAAAACGTCTGTTTATTTCTGGAATATTTTTCTTTTACCCAGCATTTTTGAATTTCTAAACGAACACAAGTCTTTACAGTTCTTGCATTCAATCGAAAAAACACTAGACAAACCTCTAACACAATTTTCTGAAAGTTTAATATCACCACCCCATTTTTTGCAAGAAGCAAAGTTTTGAATGTTTGTAAACATGATAGTTTTATCAAACACTCTATAGCCATCAAAACAGTCATCATGTTCAGTAAAAGATGAATCAACATCTTGCAGCCGAATCTTTTTCCAGATGCACTGTTGTTTAGTGATTCATCCACACTGTGTACAGCTTTGCATCTCGTATGCATATTACCAGTAAACTTCCTTTTCTTAGACGTTTACCAGATGGTCTTTTAGCAGATTCAGTAGAATTCATCCTTCAAAAGTTTATAAAAAAATAATACTTTTCCTAAAACTTATCTTAGAATAAGATACGGTATGAAAATCAAAAACGAGCGAGAATAAATTCAAGATTCACTTTATCAAAACAAAGTAGAAGTAGAAGTTTATAAAGTTAGTAGAAGTGGTAATTAATATTCAGAACAACAATAATAATATTTGAGACTTAGATTCAAGCATTTGATAATAATTAGAATGAAAATATTAGAAACAGAGAAACGCAGCTGTCACCAGCGACATGACAGCTGTCACCCTGGAGCCAAAATGTAAACAATATGTAAATCGCCTTTTCTAATCTTTTTATTTTCTTAATAACGTCCATTCTATTGGGAATATCTGCATGCGGTTTTTTTTAGAACACTCAGAAAGGTTTACACTATAAAATAAACTAATAATAAGAAAATCGGTTTTCAGGAAATTTTAAAAGGTATATGACCCCTTAAGGCTACACAGTACCCTAAAAATTTCATTTTTACCGAAATTTTTTTCCCATGTTTTGGTGGCCAATATCATTGAGATGTTTGCCACGAAATTTCAGATCTGTTAGCAAATTAGTTTTTAAGATATTTGAAGTTTTATGCGCTATGGTTTTGGTTTCGGTTTCCTTTTAAAGCCTTTTTTCACACTTAAGTTAAATTAATTAAAAATATTTTTGAGCTTTTAGTTTGAAATGGTTATTAATTCCAATTTCCATTACCAAAATCATTTCTGCTTGTTTATGTTTTGAGTTTTTTTAAGTTCTCATAAGTAATTAATAAAGATTAATTTTCATGGCCAATTTTTGCTTTAAAAATAGTTTATATAACTTAAAAGCTTTATCATTATTTTTTTCTTGTAGAGAAAATGCCATTACAAATGCGTTCTGGGTTTCTGGGAGAAGCAATATTTCGAAGCAATGGAATACTACTGAAAATGAAGTATCTAAAAATCAGTCCTCAGCTGATTCTGCACTTAGATTTCCGAATACAAGTATTCTGAATTCAAATGCTGCAGAGATAATTGAATATTTCCTTGATGTACCAAACTACATTATAGTAAACATATTGTAGTACTATATTTTAGTATTTTAATCGTACGACAAGAGCTAAAACCTTCTAAACTGTCCCAATTTAAAACCGAAACATATTAAATTTTATGAGCAAACCTGACTATTTTTAGCTTAAGTTAATATTATTATTATTTTGTACATAAATGCTTCGTGTTTCAGAACTTTTGTGAAATATTAGGTTAAGGTATCCGACTACGTTCAGAGACTTTTTTTTAAGTTTTCAAAAAATACCTAATATTATTACATTTTTAGTTTCATTTTTATACACAATAATAAAAAGTACAGTTAGAAATAATATATGTACATAAAAATTTGCAAAAATTTAAATTTTTAAAGAAATTTTAATCAAATTTTGGAATATTTTCAAACACTCTATTTTTTAAAATATTTTGTATTTTCCATAAAATATTGCTGCAGTACATTTTTAAAACACATTTCTAGAGAATGACCTACAAGTGTTAAATTACTTCTTTAGAATCAAAAGTTATGGCCAGTCGAGCTTGCGGACTAGGAAATTCAATCAAATTATCGTAACTTTCAGAAAGAAATACAACTATAAAATAACTAAAAATTAATCAATTTCTTAGCTCATAGGTCATTCTCTAGATAATACCAATAATAACATTTGTGTAGAATTTCATACAAGTATCTCTAATAGTGTTTTAGATATCATGTTTGAAATATCATGAAATTTACAAAAAAATGGTTTTGAGAAAAATGCATTTAAACTTTATAAAATCAATTTCAAAACAAAATATGACAAGTATATTACTAAAACTCTCCTGATTTATAATTAACACTCCCACTCTTTGGAAGTTTGTTAATTTTTTCTTTCTTTTGGCCTCCTTTTTTTTTTTCTGGTTGATTTTAAAAAAGGCAAAGAATGTTGTTTCGAGTCACCGACTCGAAAGATGTCAACAAATCTATCATCACGCAGTATATAATTCCCTGCATTTATGCCAAATGCTTTCAAAATACCTAACACATCAATGAAAGCTTTTTTAAAAATAATGACGGTAATATATGGGTACCCAAAGAAAATGCTTTTAGCTCGATAAAAGTTTCTTTCAAAATGATTTGCCACAAACAGGCGTTAAATGATACATTTTTATATTTGTGTGTTACTGTGGAGGCAATTTTATAATAACTGCTTATCACTCTGCTTTGTGTACACAGGTTTAACAATATTTTAAAGTTTCACAGAAATACAAACAATTTTTTCTGTTTATTGTTTTCTGGTGTCGTTTCCTCGTTGATAGTCACACCAGTTCTCAGCTCAAATCGGGCACGGCCCATATATGGGTTTCTCCCTGCTGGAGCAACAGTGAAAAAATACTGCTATTGTAGCACTTAGCATAGCTTTGGCGTGATTGGTGTTAGTGCTAAAACAGTGTAGAATTTTATTAAACATAACATTGATAAGTTTTTCCTTCTCACCGAGGTTTTTCTCGCCTTTTTTAAAAAATTTCTTTTCTGACTACTCAATCTTTCTTAGAAGTATCTTATGCACTCATATAATGCCATTGTTGACACCATACACATCTTTAACAGAAAGGCATCCTTGGAATCACCATCACAAAAGAAATACATATTTTTAAGATTTCGTAGTGCAAAAACACACAAAGATTTTCTACGCACTATGTTTGAAGTAAATTTTAGATGATTGCAGGAACATGCATGTATGACTGGAATTATATAATTCTAAAATCTTTGATAAGATTTCCAAATCTAGAATTACCCAGTGTCACACAATGTATAAATGTATAAAGTTTCTATAGAAACCACATTTAGCGATGAATGCCCATGTGTCTCTGCCGTCAACGGATATTCCACATTCTTCAACTGACATTTTGAAACGTTTTATAATGCTTTTCGCTTAAAAAGCAGTGTCGTTCATGGCATCTTTAGCTGTTGGTGTAGCAGCACAGACAATACTTTCTTTCACAAAGTCTAAATGCTCCTTTGTCATACAAGACCAGTTTAGCTTAGCACATAGCTTTTTCACACATAAATGTCATCTTTCAATCACTCACTTTCCACAAATAAGTTGTAAATTAATAACACTTTGCTTTTTTAGCTTTTCAGTAGCTGAAAAAAGGATGATAAAACTTTAATCGGAGCATTTTTGAAGTCACATTACAAGTCAGTCTAAACATGTAATCTTCATGCAGGTACAGATTGTTCTCAAAACAATTGGAGAAACACAAATTTGAAAACACACTTCCCAATTTAAATAAAATATTCTATTACCTCTTAATGTTCCACTAAAACATTCTTTGTTCTGTTAAAATACCTTTACTTATCCCAGTTTTCGTTCATTACAAGTTTGAGCACTTCAAGTCAAGAACATTACAAGCCAACACTTCCACTGTTTTTGTAAATGTCTCACGTTTTCAAGAGGTTAATTTGACTCATTTTTTAACCCTTATAAGCAGATAATATCAAAAGCAGAATGTTCAGAAACATCTAACAATTAAAAATTGTACAATTAAAGCAAAAAAATCAGGTTTTGAAGAAATTTGCGAGCAACATTTCAAATCAAAATAAAAACATATGAGGTCAGAAGAAACAGATGCTGCCAATCGCAAAAGTCCAATTAAAAGATTGAAATTGTTGCCTATCAATAAAATAGTTTAAAAAAATGTCAGAAATTGTTTTTAAAATTATAATGGGTTGAAATTGCAAAAATTATGGGTAAAATGCATGTTAAGCAGTCAACTTCCGGTTTCGATTTCACCTCTTCCGGTTTCAATTTCACCACTGTAATAATAGTTTAAAAACCTGTAACTTTTTTTCTAATTATCGCACGGACAAAACAAAGGCATATTTAGAAAGATAATTGTTTGAATTTTAAAAATATCAAATAAAAAGAAAATGTGATTTTTGACCAAAAAGGACGTTGTAGTCGGATATCTTAAGATAAAGCTGAATAAAGACTGGCGTTTTAACAAATGCTATCAATATTATGCAAAAATATATTTTGAATTAAAAATATAAATTTCAGTCCTATTTAATAAAAATAGTGTTTTAATGTAGAACATACATCGGGAAATAACATATTAAAGAATTAGAGTTGTACGGGCATTATAAGTTTTTGTTTTATGGCTTTACAAACTTTAAATGTGTTTTTCTCAGACTTTTAATTTTGAAGGTATAAGTGTTTTCTGATCCCTAAGGCTTTTTCCTGTTCATAGATTGATTGATTTAATATTAACGTCGCACTGTTCAGCTACACGAGGGCTTTTGGCGACGGACCACGTAATTTTGAACCATGGTCAAGTGACGTGGACGACACCTGAGCTGGCACCCCCTCTCCTAACTACCACACCACACCAACGGGAGGACGTTTCAGCTCTCGACAGATTTAACGTGCATCGCTGCCCTACACGGCGGGTCTTTAGTGGTACTGGGATCGAACTCGTGACCAGGCAAGCCACGATCCGATACCTATACCACTCGGCTACCGCGGCCACTTTTTCCTGTTCAAAATAGAGCCTTGAATTTTTTTGTATATACTCTCAAATGTATGTTATGTAAAAGTTAGTATGGATTTAGGGCTGAGAACTCAAGTTATTTTTCTAAAAAATGCTAAATTTGATATTTTAAAAATTTTCGTGTTTTTTCCAGGTTTTTCTAGAAAAATAATTAATAAAAATGAACAAGGAATGGATTTTCAAATCCATACTAAATATTGTTTGTAATAATCTAAGAATGATAAATAACTTAAAATTACTAAACAAATCAAAAATTGAGTATTTTATAAGAGTTTGAAAAAACTTCAAAAATTCCTAATTTTTTAAAATTGTAAAATAATGGCTGGTCAAACTGATTTTTTTGCTTACAGAATCAGCTTAATAATATAGTCTAAATATAAAACATCAATTATTTTTACTGTAACTGTCTCCAAAAAAATTTTTTGAAAAAGGGTACCGTGTAGCCTTAATACGAAATGTGAGAATTACCTGACATTTGTTATAAGAATAAAAAACATGTATAATTCTAAAATTAATATGGTAAACAGTTAAATGGCAAACGGAGCTCAAGTGAGAAAAGAAATTAAAAAGAAGAATATTTTCTTTTATTAAAAATATTTTTAACTAGGCTAAGATCATTATTTCATCACAGTTTATTTTAACGAGGTGAAATCGAATTGAATTTTAATTTTTATCTTTTTCATAAATAAATCTGCTACACTGTAAATCCTCCAATGCTTTAACCTCATACCGACTAATCAGACTGTGCCCTCTCGTCTCAAGTTCATCTCTCAAGCAACCTTTTTAGTTTTTATCTTGAACTTCTTTGCTTTATCCGGGTTAGCTTACCTAAAACTTGTTAAATAACTTGATCCAAAGAAGTGGCACATTTTGGAGTTTTTCTCAGTTTATGAACTAATTCCTTAGATACATTTAAATTAATGTATCATTTATTATTCCAAACATTCCTATTTATTTTGACATTCAATTTTATGCTTAAGTTGATTCTCATCACTAAAGAGTTAGTTGTTGAACCAACACAGCCATTAAAACAATCCATTTTGCACGTTAAGGCCAGACAGGGATAAATTTATCCAACATTTGCCAACGAGTATTTATTCAAAATGAAAATGTTTGATTTTATTGCTTTGCAATGAAATTCAAATAAATATAATATTTATAGAGATAGTTTAAAATAACTATATTTTTGGGTTATTTTATTTTTTATGTCATTTCGTATATATATATATATATATATATATATATATATATATTTTATTTTCAACTCATCAAAATATCGTACAATTTAAAATTCTGAAATATTTCGAAATATATTCATAATTTCGTATAATATCCTTAAGGTGAGGACATGCTTTAATAATTATTAATTTTCTCAAATAATTTATTATAAACTATGCAAAATAAATGCTATTCAGAATCTTACAACAAATATTTGAGGAAATCTTAATGTCATTATGACAGGTCATACAAGTTATGAATGTCTTAATAATTAATGACAAGAATTCCTTCAAAACAAGCTGAAGGAATTTTCTTTTCATCTCGAATTTTGTCAAAAATTTCAAATTGTTAAAAGAGCTACATTTCAGCATCCATATAGTGAGCGAAAAGATAATTTCAAAATTCGCGGCTTTTATTATTTGATTCTCCTATTATTTATTTTATTGCAATGAAATGAAAAAATGTCATTGTCAGTTGAATTCACTGAAAGTTTATAATATTAGAGATAAGTACTTTAAAAATGAAACGTCTTGAGACGGGAATTATTATTATTTATTTTTCTATGCACTTCTTTTGTTTTTAATCATATTTACTTAGCTTTGAAGGTTAATTTTTTAAAAGTCAGTCTACTTTTTGTGATCACTGAAAATATTCGTTTGATATTCTTTTGCTCCAATAACACACATTTAAATTTTATTTATATATATTTGTGTTCGAAAATATTAATTTTTATTCAAAAATATCAGTTTTTATGCATGTTAATTTCTTCCTGGATTTTTTTGTCTATTAAATTGAATGATAAGTTTGGTTAGGTCATTTAAATTTCACTAAAGAATACTTTTTCTATTAAATATAAACTATTACAATGTTTAACCCATTTAATTGTAATTTTGGTGACAATTTAGAGAGTTCCCGTAAGTCTCTTATGCAAAAAAAAGGTGTTTAAAATGTGTTAAACTTTGTAAAATGCCAAGTATTATTTCGTTTATTATTAAATTGTTTATATACTTTTTCGTACTATTATCATCATAACATAAACAGAAGATTTTGACAAAAAATGAACATAGAATGACCCATTTTCAAAATATTCTCCTTTTGTGAAAAATGCGACTATTATAATAATATTTTGCCTGTATATAGCTCAGACCTCTGTAAAGAGGCTCATTTAGAAATTTTGAAATATATGGCATGAAATATATGGCATATGTGTTTATCCATTTTTTAAGACAACAGCGGGGAGAAATTTTAAGAAAGAAAACTCCGTTAATTATTTCAATTGATTGTAACTCTGAAAATAATATAATTTTTTCAAAAATCATACTTGAGCCTCTCTACAGAGGTCTGAATCAAAAATGCAGGCAAACTATTATTATAATAGAATCACTTTTCACAAATGGAGACCATTTTGAAAAAAGATTATTCTAAGTTATTTTTTTGAAGAAATATTGCATTTAAAAATTTTTTTGTCAAAATGAATTTAAAACAATCTTAAACATGTACTATAATCTAAGTGATACTAAATATCGTGAAAATTATCCATTTATGCACTTTTTTTAAAATCAAGGTCCCGAACGTAGTCGGATACTTTATAGAACTTTAAATTGCAATAAAACAACGATGTGTTTTTCGATTGACATGAATTTTTTTATTCGAAAGATAATCTCGTTGCATTACATTTTAAATATGACTTTTGGCATAGAACTGCCACGGCTGGCTCGGATGCAGTCCTATCTGGACGTCCAATTTTCGATGACTTTTTCCTACATTTGTGGCCGTATATCAGCAATAACACGGTGAATGTTGTCTTCCAAATGGTCAAGCGTTTGTGGCTTATCCGCATAGACCAATGACTTTACATAGCTCCACAATAAATAGTCTAGCGGTGTTAAATCACAAGATCTTGGAGGCCAATTCACAGGTCCAAAACGTGAAATTAGGCGGTCACCAAACGTGTCTTTCAATAAATCGATTGTGGCATGAGCTGTGTGACATGTTGCGCCGTCTTGTTGGAACCACAGCTCCTGGACATCATGATTGTTCAATACAGGAATGAAAAAGTTAGTAATCATGGCTCTATACCGATCACCATTGAGTGTAAAGTTGTGGATTTCATCGTTTTTGAAGAAGGATTCCACCAGCCAATAAAGCGCACCAAATAGTCAGTTTTTCTGGATGTGACGGTGTTTCGACATACATTTGTGGATTAGCTTCACTCCAAATGCGGCAGTTTAATTTGTTGACGTAGCCATTCAACCAGAAGTGCGCTTCATCTCTAAACAAAATTCGCTTATGAAAATCGACCATTATTTTTGAAATAAAATTGCAGAATTTGAAAGCGTTGTTCAGGCGTGAGTCTATTCATGATGAATGGCCAAACCAAACTGAGAATAAATCACTTGACAGCTGTTAAATCGGTCGCCATCTTGTAAAGTAATGCCAACTTAAACTTCTTAACATGGAAAAAAACACTCTGTACTTCTTAAAATCATGTTGGTAAATTGCCTTGCGTCATTAACTTTCAATACTTATGATGATAGCTTATTCTAATCTGTTTAAAATACCTTTCTCAGCCATGTATCCTATTATCCAATTTCTTACTGAGAAATATATGCACATTTGCAAGTATAAAAATAAGCAAAAAGACAGATTTAGTGTTCTGAGACAAAGATAATTATTTACTATGAAAAACACAAATATTTAAATAATTTTCTTTCTTAATACTTATAAAAATAAAGTTTATGTGATCAAATCTTTTAGTGAAATTACAATTGTATTTTAATGCGAAATAACACAGAAAAAATGAATCCTAAAATAGAAATTTAGTTTGCGTGAATATCTCTAATTAACTAATTGTTCTCTAAAGAAAAAAAGAAGTAATTAACTTTGAAAAGAATTTAAAGTACTGATATTCCGAAATAAAACTCAAAAAAAAATTGTATTGAACTGAAATAGTAATCTTATCAAAAAAGGAGATTTCCGAAAATGCATACACAATATTTTTTGCAATTAAATTTGTATAAAAAAATTGCAGATTTGCGTCAACCCACACACACACACACATTTTATATATTTTTCCTGAAAATCAAAATAAAACTTCTAATGGAAATTATAATAAATTTAGTTTCCTTTCTTCTTTTCTTACATTAGAATACTTTTAAGACACGTCTCAAAATGATGAACAAATTGAGCATTAAAATTAATTTTAATCGTAACATAAGTTTAGCATAATTATCAAAACCGTTGCAAAAGATTGCCTAAATGTTTCTTTAGACAAATAAACGAATTTAATGTTCATTTCTTAAAAAAATCAATTGTTTAAGCCAGCGTTTCTCAAACTGTGGGGCGCGCCCCCTTGGGGAGCGTGACATTTCTCCAAGGGGGCGCCAGCATATTGAAAAGTCGAGAACAAAAGATTATTTAAAAAAAATATTGATTTACTGAAAGTTAACAAACAAAATATGTTCTGACGTAATAAAAAAATTAATACACATTTACACTGATATATTACTCTTATGAATATATCAATGCTACACAATGTAATTTATAATCAATTTAACAATACTACGTTAAAAATAAGTTTATTAATTACCAGTGACCCCATGGGGGTTGGTCATATATATAATTTAAAACAAAAATCAGCACTCATCTTGATAATTTTTGTACGGTTTATAGTTAAACCTTGTCTTCGGATCAAAAATTTCGCAATTCGCTTCCAATCGCCAACCATTTTTTACGCACTTGTATGTGATGTATTGGGGGAAAGGGGAAGGATAAAAAAGCAAAAATAATCTGAAATAAGTAAATCCTTCGCAAACATTATCAAGGTCCTCTTATTGCATTTAGAAGTCTTCGGAATAATTTTAAGGTTAGCAGTGCACAGAAAAGATCTTACTTTGGAAAGACGTATATATGCGTCTGGGGAAACAAACGCTTTGGCTTTGAGAGACGTTTACATATACAAGGTGGACGGGTGATTAAGAGGTTAAAGTCGTATCGTAGTTTTAGCGTCAAAGTATAGTATTACTGAATTCAGTACATTGTTATTGTAGGCGGAGGGAGGGGCGAGGAAAATTATGATTGAATATTGGTCGAAAATATTGCAACTTTGAGAAACACTGGTTTAAGCACATAAAAGTATTGAATAACAGGAAATTTCTTTATACGATTTGGTTTAAATGTATATATGAGTGAGGGAATATTAACGTCGCACTGTTCAGCTACACGAGGACTTTTGGCGACGGACTACGTAATTTTGAACCACGGTCAAGTGACGTGGACAGCCTCTGAGTTGTCACCCCCCTCGTCTAACTACCACATCTAACCAACGGGTCGTCGTTTTAGCTTTTGACAGATTTAGCGTGTATCGCTTCCCTACACGACGGATCCTTAATGGTACTGGGCTCAAACTCGTGACAAAGCCAACCCCGATCCGATACCTAGGCCACTCGGCTACCCCCGCCGATATATATATGTATGTATATTTAAAGTCAATCACACATAACTACATTAATTCTTTTAAAAATCAAAATTGCCATTTCAAGCTATATTTTTTTTTTTTTTGAATAAGAGAGCTGTTATCCAGTTACTTCCATGTTTAATGAAATATATTTTTACATTATTGTATTTTTTTCATCTTCTACTATACTTTTTTATTCATAAATCCAAAATCTTTAAGTTTATATATATATATATATATATATATATATATATTTCTGACTTCCCATATATTTCTGACTCTAAATTTCATAAGAATCCAATCAAATTCCGCAGTGTAACAAAATGGGTTCAATACTTATATATCAAAATCGGGAAGAATTTTACAGACCATATTACAAGATACAATAGACAAATTTAAGGATACTTCTATTATAAAAAACAGCCATGATGTAATAAAGAAAGTTGATCAACAATATGTATTTTCTGTGAATGGGTTCGATTTCGAAGATTTATTTAACTCCATTAAAATAGAAGATATAATTCAGGTACTTTCAGATGCATATGAGAAATATGATTTGAATAATTACATTAGTTTTGAAAAGTTCAATACACTTATCCGTTTGGTTATACAGGAGAACTTCATTATTTTTGAGAACAAACTTTATAAACAAATCAAAGGATTGCCTCAGGGCGGCCAGGCTAGTAATATTCTCGCTAACCTGTATTTACACCATTATGAAATAGTTCGAAGAAAGGAACCCTCTTGCCTCTTGTTAAGATACATAGATGATTTAATTGTTATAGGTCATGATAGAGAATTTAAACCTAACATTAATTTTTATCCGGAATACCTAAAATTAATACAGACGAATTTTAACTCAAACAAAGTTGAATTTTTTGGATTTGGATTTAACTATTATTGACAACAAATTATATAGCAATATATATGATAAAAGGGAAGCATTTAAATTCAATGTCATAAAGATACCAAACTTCAATAGTTGTCTTCATATATCTGTATTTAGAAATATAATTTTTAATTTTTTTGTTGAGAAATAATAATTTAACTACGCACAATATTGATAGATTCAAAAATATCCAGAAATTTATATTATTGTGCCTACAAAATGATTATCCCATCAATTTCCTGAGAAAATATATAGATCAGAAATATTTCTTAAAAATATTTTTAAACTCGTAAATGCACAAATCCACCACACAACATTAGGTCCACAAAGTCAGCTTGTTAGTGGTCCAGCTGTGAAGAATTTGTGCATTCCACACACAGGTTACATTTTAATATACATTTTAATACACACACACTTAAAAACAATATTTACACGACTATATATACACTTTAAAATTATTTATTACCAGTTAAACATTTATGTCCAAACAGACATTTATGACCAATCAATCAAGCAAGTCTTTTACATGTGATATGGTTTGCATATAATGCCAAGTAGTCATACTCTAGTGTTGGATCAAGAATCGATTGGAATGACATGGTTAGATGTTATGAGCAAAATATGATGTGTAATTGATATATTAAAAATGAAAAGTCGTGCTATAAAAAATGGATCATATTCTTGATGGGATACTGTTTGGTGAGTCTTTAATGATTTACTCTATTCATTTGTGAATATACTGTAATTTTAATGATTTACTCTATTCATTTGTGAATATACTGTAATTTTAATGATTTACTCTATTCATTTGTGAATATACTGTTTTTTTAATGTGAACATTCGGTTTTTAGAAATTTTTAGTTTGAACATTCGGATTTTTTAGCTTGAACTTTCGAATTTTTTAGATGGAACTTTCAGATTTTTTAACTTGAACTTTCAAATTTTTTAACTTGAACTTTCGAATTTTTTAAATTTGAACTTTTTGATTTTAGATAATTTTTGATTTGAACTTTCGGATCTCAAATATTTTTTGATTTGAACTTTCGGATCAGGAATTTATTTTTTCTACCTTTACAACTATTTTAAAGATGGGTGCATCATCTTGGGAGTTTGAAGGTTCACTTATATTATGCATTAAATTGTTTTTAAATTTTAATTTTGCAATATCTTTCGGAATGTGATGGCGAATAGTTTTATTTTTCAAGTATAATGATTTATTTTTAACTTTTTAATTTAAAGTATAATGGTTTAATTTTAACTTTTTAATTTTTAATTTTTAAATTTTTTTTCTTCTGAAATATGAAAATTTTCCAATTAACTTACCAAGTTGCAAAAAGGGGGAAGGTTGGCGCCATCAAACTAGTTTAACCCCACTTATCGGTCCTAAGTCCGAGATTGCACTTGGATATTTTATAAATTTTTATTTTATTTTATAATTTTTTAATTTTGTTTGAAAATGATGGAACATTATCTTTTATATTCGCCATTGATAGTCTGAAGTGTTTTGGTATTTTAGGATTCATATATTTCAATTTTTTAAATTGATAATTGTGATTGTTTTTATATATTTAAATATATATATATATATATATATATATATGTATATATATATATATATATATATATATATATATATATATATATATATATATATATATATAATGGCTGTTATTTTTTATTATTTTTTGACACTGCTTAATATGCGATTTTAACATTCGCGAATCTTTCTGTAATTAAAACATTGATCAAAATCATTAATATTATAATTTTAATACAACTATGTTTGATATTGATGTTTTTTTTTTTTCATTGTAAAATGTTTGAAATATTTTTTCAACTCCATTATGAATAATTACACATTTATTTGTAGTTATTTTCTACATTTTACGTCTGTCATTTCATACACATGTGATTACATCAGCGATACTTAAATTGTAGGGCATGTCCCTCTTAAGGGAAGGACATTATATCTCTATTAGGGGATGCGAGCTTATTTAAATTTCGAAAATAAAAGATTTAAAATAATTATTAATTTACTACAGAAAGTAACACAAAATTCATTTCTACATGATAAAAAAATTAAAAACACTTTTACGCTGATATAATATACTTATAAATGTATCAGTACTTTACATTGTTTTTGATAATTAGTTTATAAATATTAAATTAAAAACAAATTTAATATTAATGCTTGTCTCCCATGGGCTGATCATATACAAAACTTAATACTTATCTTGGCAGTTTGTATGGCTTATATTAAAAGTCGTTTTAGCGCCAAAGTACATTTGTAATGCATTCAATATATTGCTAATATATGGTGATGGGGATTAAATTAGGATTGAAAATTGGATCGCAAAAAATGAAAGTTTCAGGATTAATAAATTACATAGATTTTGCATTCTTTCACCTCAATATTCCAGAATCTTTCAATATTACAAAAAGGATATTTGCTACATGGTCTAACGCCAAAATAAAAATTCAATTCGGTGCTTCTTTATAAACGCGATAAAATATATTTGACATATTTACTTCAACTGCTTTTAAGTTCTTAAAATCACAAGCAAAATAATAATTTTCAATACTGGATGTTTCAAAGGAATAAAGCTTTTCAGATGCTTTCAAAAGGGAGAAATTCGCAAACTTCCTATGTTTTGATTTTAATGAAATAAATAATGTAATGTAAGTTAGTAAACATTGATGAGCTAGATTGAATATATTATCGACTTTAAGGACAGCCGTACATGCTTCAACGAAAATTATTAATTCGCTTTTAAACCGAGACAAGATAGTGTTCATACTTGAATAAGATAGAGAGAAATATTGCCACACGCATAATTTGCTACAAGTCCCGATAGCCGAGTTGGCAGAGCGTTGGACTGAACTTCCTCAGGTCTCGGGTTCGAATCCCGGCCCCGGCAGATTTATCCAAAGACTGGAATTTTGTTTCCGTTTTTAATGTATTGTTTCTCTAGGTTCTAGATGAATCCAGATCATTCTTTAGAGTGCATACTGGTTATTTCTCGAATATTCCGAAGTGTATAAAAGCAGAGTTCATCGCCAGTTGGGCATGTTCTCAGTCCAGTGTTGTATCGAGCTCCAAGCGTTAGAATAAATCTAATTGTTTGTTTAATTGAACTGTGTACTTCTTTCGAACTCCGTGACAAGTTTGGTGGAGGCGCGGGGTACAATTACGTCAAACGTGGATAATAGTGACAACCTTCGCAGGAGCCTCCGGTTAAGAGGATTATCCCCGAATTCGGACTGTTAAAAAATAGTAGGAAGAGGACAAAAATGCCGACCGAGCAAGAAGCCAAGCCCGCTGTAGTAACACCTTCGTTACAGCAATGGAGGAGCCCATCGACCTTCCGAGGAGCGCCTGGGGAAGACCCTCTCAAATGGCTTAAAGAGTACGATCGAGTAGCCAACTTTAACAAGTGGGATGACATGATGTGCCTGGCTAACGTTTATTTCTTTCTTGACGGAACTGCGAGACAGTGGTATGTCAACAACGAAGACGCCTTAGATTCCTGGGAAGCGTTTAAAAATGGACTAAGTGGACTTTTCGGTGACCGTCAAAAATATACCAGAAGGGCAGAAGAACAACTAAAATGCCGAGCCCAGCGTTCAGGCGAGAGTACACAGTCCTACATACAAAGTGTATTAGGACTTTGCCAAGAGGTAAATCCTCTGATGAAAGAAGACGAAAAAGTGTCACACCTAATGAAAGGTGTTGCTGAGGATATTTATCAGGCCCTGTTGACGAGAGAAATCAACGACACAGCAAGTTTTATCAAATGGTGCAACTATATCGAAGATATGAAGCAGAAGAGAGTTGGTCGACCGAGATTTGAAAGGCTTCCAAACGTCGTACCGGTTGCATCCCCTGACGGATGAGACTGATTTGGTCTCTCTTATTCGCACAATCGTACGAGAAGAAGTCCATCGACTAGTTAACCAGACGCAAGAATCTTTGGACTCCGATCCCCAATCCTTAGAAGAGATCGTTCAAGACGAAGTTGAAAGGGTTTTGGCCCCAGTGTCAACAAAACCTACAGAAACTAGACCACGACCAACATACGCCGCTGTAACCAGGAAATACAGAGCTCCTGTTCAGAAATTCCCACCTGAACCAAGAAAAACAGATGTGTGGAGAACGGCTGACAACAGACCTGTTTGTTTCCACTGCGGACGTCCTGGACATGTAATGCGCTACTGCCGAGAGAGAAAGGCTGTCTTTGACAACTCTCGAAACCGCCGACGGAACTTCGACGACGTTGGCACTGAAGAAGAAATACGCCGACCAAACTCTTCTCGCCGTTTTACGCCAAGTCCCACGAGAGGCCGATCCCCAATACGTCGTTACAGGTCCCCGTCGCCATATCGCCGATCCAGTCAGTCGCCAGGCCGTAGGAGCGAGGAAAACTAAGGAGAGCGACCTTCCAAGGAGGTGAGGCCGCGTGTACTGGAAATCCTCCGTCGACCGCCAAGATGACTGGTAACCAACTAGACGTAATAATAGATAAGAAGCCGATACGTGCTCTAGTAGATTCTGGGGCATCGTTTTCTGTCATATCCGATAAGTATCGCCGATTTTTAAAGAAAGTTCTGTTTGCTGGATGCCAAGAGCGTTATGCTGAAAGTTGCGGATGGAAATTTTGTTCGGCCGATAGGGAAATGTGTTTTACGTGTCCGTATAAACAATCGAGAACTGCCTTTTGAATTTATTGTTTTATCACATTGTAGCCATGACGTCATCCTAGGATGGGACTTTTTAGAGGCGTCTCAAGCCGTTATAGACTGTGGACAAAATGAACTTGTTCTAGAAGACATCTGTCGAGACTCCACAGCGCCTGACGCCTGGAATTTGTATGCCACCAGGGACTATACACTTAAGCCGCATTCTTTAACTAGAATAACAGTATCAGGATATCAAACCCGAGGAGACATAAATGTAGTTCTAGACGGCAGCAAACATTTGCTCTTCGAGAAAAATATTGCTACACCGTCCATGGTATCCACATATCGTAACGGAAAAGTGATGTCTGGGTTACCAACCTGCAGTTCCGAAACCAAATCATCCCTAGAGGAATGTGCATAGGCCAAGCTGAACCACTAAATGAAGGGCATCTATGTGTTATTTCTGACACATCGGGTTGCTTGGATGACCAGCAAGAAACTTCGAGTCACAGATGAATTGTTCGTTAATGATATCACCCGAGTTAAGTGACGAACAGAGAAACAAGCTATCCGAACTACTCCGGAAATTTTCTGGGCTTTTCACGAAGACCGACAAGTCGACAGCCGCAAAGACGAATGTGAAACACAGGATTTTTACTGGTGATCATGCTCCAATCAACCAACGAGCCTACAGAGTCTCGCCGACTGAAAGACGCATCATTCATGAAGAGGTTCAGAAAATGCTTGATGAAGGTATCGTCCAACCCTCTGAAAGTCCTTGGTCATCACCCATTGTGCTCGTAAGAAAAAAGACGGTAGTTGGCGTTTTTGCGTCGATTATCGCAAGCTGAATAGCGTCACGAAAAAAAGACGTTTATCCTCTGCCTCGTATTGACGATACGCTCGACTGTCTGAAAGGTGCCATGTTCTTTTCTTCCATGGATCTCCGATCTGGTTATTGGCAAATAGAAATAGACGAAGCGGATCGTGAAAAGACGGCATTTATTACCCCCGAAGGCTTATACGAGTTTAAAGTCATGCCGTTTGGTCTCTGTAATGCACCTGCGACCTTCGAGAGAATGATGGACAATTTGCTACGCCATTTTAAATGGACTATGTGTCTTTGTTACCTAGATGACATAATAGTGTTCTCAGAAACTTTTGAAGACCATCTTATACGATTAAGACTTGTTCTAAAATGTCTTCAGGAAGCTGGTCTTAAATTAAATTCAAAGAAGTGTCTTTTGCTGCCCAAGAAGTAAAGATTCTGGGCCATCTTGTATCTAGTAATGGCGTTCGTCCAGATCCCGACAAAATAAAAGCCGTAAGAAATTTTCCCACTCCAAAGAATATACATGACATACGAAGTTTTCTTGGCCTTTGTTCATACTTTAGAAGATTTATTAAAGGTTTCTGTTATCTCGCCGAACCTTTGCAGTCGTTGCTGAAAAGTGGCGTGGAGTTTCATTGGGGTCCTGAAGAGGTGGAAGCATTTAACAGTCTTAAGAAAGCACTTACTTCGGATCCAGTATTGGGATGTACGACGAAAGAGCTTCTACAGAAATCCATACTGATGCAAGCGGTACGGTATCGGAGCTGTCCTAGTACAAATTCAGAATAATGTCGAGAAAGTTATAGCATACGCTTCTAGAACTCTGACAAAAGCCGAAAAGAATTATTCCACCACAGAAAGGGAATGTCTTGCCATCGTATGGGCTACCAACAAATTTCGGCCGTACATATTCGGAAAACACTTTACTGTTGTAACTGACCATCATTCCTTGTGCTGGCTCATGAATTTAAAGGATCCTTCAGGAAGGCTTGCCAGATGGGCCCTCCGACTTCAAGAGCATGATTTTGACGTAAAATATAAAACCGGTAAGAAGCATAGTGACGCCGACGCTCTTTCGAGAAATCCAGTGGAAGAGGAAACGGAAACATCAGACAAATTTTTAGCAGTCACGACGAGTATGAACCTTGCGATGGAACAGAAAAAGGATCAAGACCTTGCGAAATTAAAACTTTTGAGCAACTCATCCAAAAACGAAGAATTCAGATTTATCGACGGTATCCTTTGCAGGAAGAATTTTGATCCAGATGGAAAATTGTGGTTGCCAGTCATTCCTAAACATCTACGAGCAGACATACTAAGGCACTTTCATGACGCCCCCACCGCAGGACACCTTGGTTTCGCGAAAACTTATGACAGGATACGCAAGAGATTTTACTGGCCGGGAATGTACCGAAATGTCGTTCGGTATGTCATGCATTGTCGGGAGTGCCAAAGGAGAAAGTCCGTTCCTCAACGACCACCTGACGTTTAGTTCCCATCCCCTCCAGCTATAGCTCCTTTCCATCGCATTGGAATTGATCTCCTTGGGAGATTTCAAAGTCTGCTCATGGAAACAAATGGATAATAGTCTGCACGGATTACTCAACACGATATGCAATAACAAAAGCCTTGCCGACAGCCGAAGTCGACGAAATAGCGAAGTTCTTACTTGAAGAAATTGTCCTCAGGCATGGAGCTCCTCGAGTAATTATCACAGATCGTGGAGCCGTCTTTCGATCCAGACTTGTTTCCTCTCTCGTCGACTTGTGTAACATTGATCATCGTTTCACAACGGCGTATCATCCCCAAACAAATGGACTGACGGAGCGCTTCAATAAGACCTTGGCCGACATGTTGTCAATGTATGTGGATGTAGAGCAGAAAAATTGGGATGAAATTCTACCATTTGTAACCTTCGCTTATAATACCGCTAAACAAGAGACCACAGGTTTTACGCCGTTCTATTTACTTCATGGTCGTGAAGCGGAAACGACACTAGATACAATGCTACCATTCTGTCCTAACGATTTTGATGACAATAACATCACCAAGATAGCAGCCAGAGCCGAAGAATCACGACAGCTAGCCCGAGTGCACACTCTGAGAGCTCAAGACAAAGATCGTCGACGTTACGATTCCAAACACCAAATGGTATCCTACGCTCCCGGAGATCTCGTATGGGTTTATACTCCAGTGAGAAAAAGTCGGTCTCTCCGAAAAACTCTTAAGAAGGTATTTCGGACCGTATCAGGTGCTACGCCGTTTATCAGCCGTGACTTACGAAGTACAAGATTTTGATCCTGCTTCACGAAAAAGAAAAACTAAGAGAAGTTGTCCATGTACTGCGTATGAAACCGTACCATGATCCCGCCGAGCAAATCGAAACCGAGGATATTCCTCCCAAAGAATCATACAAAGGACCCATCACTCGTTCCAGAATAAAGACCCTTTGAACAAAATGACAGCGGGGCGCTGTCTTCTTTTTCGAGGGAGCAATGCCACACGCATAATTTGCTACAAGTCCCGATAGCCGAGTTGGCAGAGCGTTGGACTGAACTTCCTCAGGTCTCGGGTTCGAATCCCGGCCCCGGCAGATTTATCCAAAGACTGGAATTTTGTTTCGTTTTTAATGTATTGTTTCTCTAGGTTCTAGATGAATCCAGATCATTCTTTAGAGTGCATACTGGTTATTTCTCGAATATTCCGAAGTGTATAAAAGCAGAGTTCATCGCCAGTTGGGCATGTTCTCAGTCCAGTGTTGTATCGAGCTCCAAGCGTTAGAATAAATCTAATTGTTTGTTTAATTGAACTGTGTACTTCTTTCGAACTCCGTGACAAGTTTGGTGGAGGCGCGGGGTACAATTACGTCAAACGTGGATAATAGTGACAACCTTCGCAGGAGCCTCCGGTTAAGAGGATTATCCCCCGAATTCGACTGTTAAAAAAATAGTAGGAAGAGGACAAAAAATGCCGACCGAGCAAGAAGCCAAGCCTGCTGTAGTAACACCTTTCGTTACAGCAAAAGGAGGAGCCCATCGACCTTCCGAGGAGCGCCTGGGGAAGACCCTCAAATGGGCTTAAAGAGTACGATCGAGGTAGCCAACTTTA
>BMAU01015152.1:80000-116136 GCA_019973935.1 Trichonephila clavipes | reverse complement strand
TATCGTATATCGTATCGCAATTAATCGTTTCTTATATCGTATCGCAATTAACTTTATGCGGTTCTGCTCTCCCTATTTGGCGGGAACATGTTACTGCACTCTTGGCCATCGTTTTAACTCCGATTTAGTAGGTTATGTTTATGTTCCTATGTTATTTAGTTTAATGATTTTTTAATATTTAAATTCTACATATATAACTCTTTCCTTTCCTCTTGGTACATAGTATGACAAATTACAGGTGAAGGTTGGCGCCGCAAAACTTGTTTAAACCTGCAATCCTGGTTCTTAAGGCCAGGAATTTGTCTTTATACTATGCGCCTCCTTCCTAATTTTAGTTATCTTAGGTATATAACTATATGTTTATTTTTATATTTTTGTTTATGTATTTGTGTATATGTATATATATGTATAAATTTATTTATATGTGTATGTATATGTATGTGATTATATATTGAAAAAATTCTTTTATATTGGATTATATATATGTTCCTGAGTGTCACGAGTTTAAATAATTTGACGGACCAAGTCTTTCCGACTAAAATTTTAATAAAAGCAAAAAGATAACATAAGTTATATATATTGTGGGTTTCGATGTAAAGTAGTTATTACCCACGTCAGCGTTATATATATTGTGGGTTTCGATGTAAAGTAGTTATTACCCACGTCAGCGTTATATATATTGTGGGTTTCGATGTAAATTAGTTATTACCCACGTCAGCGTTATATATATTGTGGGTTTCGATGTAAAGTAGTTATTACCCACGTCAGCGTCACCGATCCCTCGCATTGACCGCTCCCAGTGTTCCGGTCGCTTGATATCTTTGGGCACTGGAACGCGAAGCGTACCTCCGTCCCATACTTAACGTATTGGGCGCTTGATGTTGGTTGGCCTGCTTTCGAGATGGTGTTTCCTTATTGGTGGACATGGAAGGAGACAGTGGGCGGGGCGAACTGGTGGTTTCGGCGGTCTCAGAAAAAATCAAGTCCAAATTCGTGCAAGCAGACGAGAAACTCGTCTGCTATTGGTCGTCAGGAGTCGGTGAGCGAGAACTCTATTCGCTGCGCCTGGTGTCGAGTATGTAATTAAGAAAATAGAGATGGGAACTAAAGTGGGTGCCTGTGTGTGTAATTGAATTTAAATTAAAAAATTAAAAATTGAACTAAAAAGAAATAAGTTAAGAAAAAATAAAATTTAGCAAGGGTGGTCATTCTCCACATGGGAATGACCGGGAATTAATGTTATGGAGGATTGTAAGAGTCCAGTAATATTCTTCTGGGTCTCTTTTTATAGATATTAGGATCGTAGTTCTCTAGATTTTGAATGTTAACGTTGTTTATATTTGAAAGATTGTCAAAGAATTTTTGACCTAATTTTTTTTATATGAGCTTTAAATGTAGGAATTTTGAGAACTTTATAAATATTTCTATTTCTATTATATCTATAGGCTCTGGTGATATTTCTAATTAATGCATTTTGAGCGTTATCTAAAAGTTTTATATTAGAATTGGCTGCATAGCCCCACACAGGACATCCATACGCGAGGATGGGCCGCAGGACGGCAGTGTAGAGAAGTACCTTATTGTAAATATTTAAATGAGAATTCCGGCAAATTAAGGGATAAAGGGATCGCATTGCGTTCCGGAATTTGTCACGCGCGTGTAATATGTGTTGTTTCCAGGTGAGATTTTTCTCTAAGACAAGTCCTAGGTATTTAGTGCTGAGACCAGTGTAGTGGTGTGGAATACAGAGAAGGTGGTGTGCATGGCTTTCTTCTCCTGGTGAAAAGAACTGCGACTGTTTTATCTATGTTTATTTTAATTTTCCATGTATTGAAGAATTCTTCTAGCAGTATTAGGTGTGCATTAAGTGCTTTAGTAATTGTGTGGTGATTTTTGTAGGTGGCCGAAATGGAAGTATCATCCGCATAAATGTTAGTCATAGTTAGTGTATGAGAGGGAATATCATTAATATAGATGTTGAAAAGAATGGGACCGAGGAGGCTTCCTTGAGTGACTCCGTTTTTGAAAGAAACGGTGCTGGAAAGAGTGTTATTGACTTTAACTTGAAAAGATCTATTGACTAGATAGGAATTAATTAAATGAATTAGTGCAGGGGGGGAATTTTTAATAATTAGTTTGTAAATGAGACCACTCACCCAGACTCTGTCAAACGCCTTCTGAATGTCGAGAAAGACAGCTCCAGTGGATCTGCCTCTCTGAAATCCAGAAGTGATTTTTTCAGTCAATCTGAGTAGTGGGTGGTAGGTGGAGAGGTGCCTGGTGAATCCATATTGATTGGGATTTATGTAATTAATACTATCCGTAAAGTTATGTAGTCTATTAAGAATAATGTGCTCCGTAATTTTACTGAGAATACTTAAAAGGGAAATGGGTCGGTAGCTCGAAGGAGACTTGCTATTTTTACCTGGTTTCTTAATTGAGAAAACAATGGCTATTTTCCAGTTATTTGGAAAATGTCTTGCTGCAGTTTTAACTTAAGTACGGCGAGCGCTCGGCCGTGAGAGGAGATGAACAGATTTAAAAATAAAATGCTAGACAAACATGATTATAAATTAAAAGAGTGATATAAATAGATGATTAAGAATAAATTATGTGCTAGGGAGGATTATACGAGTCCAGGAGTATACTCCTGGGTCGGTTCCTTTTGATTCTTGCAGTATAGTTTTCTAAGTTTTGCATATTTACATTTTCAGAACTATTCAGAGAATTAAAGAAGTTTTTAGCTAATTTTTGGATGTGCGATTTAAATGAAGGAATTTTAATTGCATTGCGAATTTCGGCGTTTCTCATGTACCTACAGGCACCGACGATCATTCTGATTAAAGTATTTTGAGCAACATCCAAGATATTAATGTTTGTCTAACGGTGGTATTCTCAATCGCGAGTTATTGAAAAGAAAACTCGCGGATTGGGTAACCCCCGGTTGCCGATAACTCGCGGATAATTCCCATTTCTTATTCTCGAACTGACGATTACCGAATCCGTGAGTTATGCGTGGGCAAGATGTTACAGTCGTTGTGATTGGAAAATGATAATCACGTGACATATTGCTTACATTTTATGTTGTATCTTGGCGCGTAATTCGGTCAGCTGTTTTTAACACGTTTTTTTAAGTTTACTTGCATTTCTTTCTCTTGTTTTGCTGTTTCGAAAAGCAACTTTTCAGTTCAGGAGATGGAATTACTGTTAAGTCTTGTAGAGAAATATAAATATATCATAAACTGCAAAATTACGAATGCAGTTTTTAACAAGAAGAAAGGAGAAGCGTGGGATAGTTTGACGGTCGATTTCAATGCAGCCAGCCTATGTAAACGAAGTCGACAGCAGCTTCAAAACAAATTTAAAAACATTAAAAAGGAGTCGCAAAAAAAAGAAGCTCCGATAAAGTTGAAATTTTTAAAACTGGTGGAGGAACCCCCAATTTACTGTGTACATGGTTAGATGAACGACTGGCTGCTATGGGTGCACTAATCGAACCATTGTCTTGCAGATTCGATTGCGATTACGAATATGAGACTGCTGTATCTTCAGGAACTCAGGGTAAGTGTAAATGGATTTTTTATTATTTAGCCTTTAATTTAAATTTTCTGTTTCATTCTGAATAGACTTTTCTGACAGTGATTTGTGTAAGTTTTATTATATAAAAGAACTCTTAATACAAATCAAAATGATCACATTATGAAATGTTGAGTAAAAGAATCGATGATAAGAAATATTGATCCATATAACAGTCTGAGCACCTTTCCCATCTGACAAATTGAATAAATAACCAATTAAAATTAAGGAATAGATACTTCTAAAAATCAAATGACTATTTTCAGCTTTGTCATTATGAATTATTTATTGTTACATTGTGCTCTACATTTTAAATGTTCTGATGTGATGCTGCCTGAAAATATGGCTATCAATAATTTGAGAGCTTATTATTAAAAAAAGTGGGGCATGGTACGAATAAAGTTGGTAATATTATTAGGAAATGTTGTTAAATGTTATACAATAAGAATTCAAAACTCTTTATTATTTTAAAATTTCAATTTATATTTTGAATGTATACATGTATATAAATCCCAATCTATTTTTATTTTTGAATTATATAAAATTTTCCCGTAACCCCTGGGTAGGTTAAAATAGAATGTTTATTATTGCAAATTTTACATATACAAAATATTTACAATTCTTCAGAAAGAGTTTTAGCTCCAACCGAGCAGCGTAGTTGGTAAAAAAATGGTAGCCCGCTTATCTCTGATGATGTTGTCCAAGGGCCCGAGTTCAAATTCCACACAATATATGAATGCTTCATCTCACGTAAATATGTACCTCAGTTGTTGTTTGTAGCAAAATTATACTCAACTCTCATAACTTGAATTTGTTAAATAAAACTCTAGCTTACATAAGAAAAAGAAACTATTATGCTATGAATGAATGACTATAACATCATATTTATTAGTTGTAGTACTTATAGTAAATACATGTTTTTCAGGTGATGAGTCTATAGTAACACAAGTGGATGAAAATATGTTTACTCTTGATGATCATCCCCTTGATGTAAGTATCCATATATCATGCCATATAGCAAATAGCACATCACCTTTTTAGTACACAATAAAAAGCCATTATTAAATTTACCTTTTTGGAATATGAAGTAACGAATAACATACACTAGCATTCAATATATAAATATAGATTGCTTATTTTAAATGAACATAATTTGAGTGTAAACATTTTGAATAGAGCTAGTAATGTATCAAATAAATTGTAAAAATTAAATCATACTCTAGCATAAAGCAATGTATTTTACAGGAAGTGAAACTGAAATTGTGTTATAAATTTTGATTCTTTGTTGATGTTTTTCTGTTTTAAACTCAGACAGACTTAATCAATATTTGTATTTTGGTTGTAGGTAACTGTAACAGTGAAGCAAGGTGAAGGAATTTCAAAGAAAGCCAGGAAAACTCTATGCTCTACCCCGCTTACAAAAGCAACAAAAATAGGAAAATCAAAGCGCAAGCCTAATGCTTCTGTTAAAACAGCAGAAGCAGCCAATGCCAGAAAACTTGCAATGGAAAAAGATTATCAACAGATTGCACAATTTAAGGAAGAGCATAGAGCTACCATGACCTATAAAAGAAAAGAACATATTTTAAAGATGAAGGTCTTAAAGGCAAAATTGGAGCACTATAACATGCTAAACAAAAAAAAAATGAAATTAGATTTAGAGAAAGAAAATTGATATCTACATCATTTTTCTTTTTTTGTAATATTTTTTGTAATTTTCTTTTATAAGTTTGTAATATAATTTTGTTTTCTAATAAATGGACATAAATGCTGTATCTGTAATTTAATTTAATGACTTGGAGATTCTTTGAACAAAGGCTCTCTTTGAAGAGTATGTATTTATTTTAAAAAATGTTTTCATTAACAAAATTATTTACAAAACATTTCCTCGTAAATACATCAATTGAAAAAATTTGCAACAATTGCATTCCTCTTGGCTATTCCACCATGTTCTTGGCTATGGTTTACCATAGTATCATCTTGCTGCAGTGGACGGGAATCCTCCTCCTCATCATCCCCTAAACTGAGAGCAAGGTTGTGTAGCACAGCAGTCGCAACAATAACTGTTTGTGCAGTCTCCAGCGAACATCGGAATGGTGTGTCAATGCAAGAAAATCTTTTTTTCCATACACCATATTGTCTCTCTACGACATTTCTTGCTCGTGCGTGAGCTGCATTATACCTATGAAATGCACATAGATTTACATAAATAACACTTTTTAAAAAACAAGAATTTTGACTAAAGTACCACAAAATAGACATTTCTTTAAAAAATAATTTTTTGAATTCTACCACCTTGTGAGACACATAAATGTCATTTTTGGCCCCCGGGCTGAGCGAGCATTCCCTTTATACATTTTTAATGTGTATTTTATTATATTTTCTATCTTCATATCTGGAGATTGTGAATTATTTTTAAGATTTTAGTTAGATGTATAATCATATTACATACAAAAATAAGACAAAAAATAATAACAATAGAGGTGTATAAAAAAAACATAATCCAGTTGGAGCAGGTCAAGTGAGGTGCTTAAGAAAAGGTGTCATCAGGTAAGATCGCAGAGAGGATAGCCACTATCTCCTAATAGGTGGTAACTACTCGGTACCTCCGTTTCTACATGTGCCCTGAGGTAAGAGTGGTCAAACACTGTAGAGTCATGTGTACTTCCTGGCCACCGCACAACTATGTTACGTATGGAAAGGTTGGGATCACTCACAGTTTGCACATTTAATGCAAAAAATCCTTTACGGCACCTAAATGTCTCTGCTAAGCTTCCTCCAGGGTTTAGGATTTTGATTAGCGAGCAATCCAGAGCACCATAAATGCCAGGGAATCCAAATTCTCTGTAGAATTTTTGACTGATCTGAGAAGTAATGCATAGAGATGTGACTAAACTTGATGACACAAACAGTAAGAACTACATACAACTATCTTTCTTGTTATGTAAACATTACAGTATTTCGATGCAATAGGGATAACCCTTTGTGAAGTGCACCAGGAACTAATGTGATAAGCACGGGAAAACAAAACCAACATCCATGGTGAATTTTCCAAATCCTGCATGATAATTAATCGGAAACTAATCTACCAGTTTAAATTTATCATAACGACTTCTGATAATTGGCGTAAAATCTATCAGCAATTTTTTTGTGCCATTGTTATTATTAGAATTGAAAATATTTTTATTGCATACTAACATGAAATCGCCATTTATGGTGATAAGTGTGCAAGCCAGCAACGCTTTCCACCCGCCAAAGTGCAAGCATTGCTTCTGTCATGCTTTTTTCCCTATTAATAATGGAAATAAAATTGAATGATCAAATAGCTCAAAATTTAGAAGCAGGGATTATTTTACTGGTAATTCAGAATATTTGACTTCAGTTTCATTTTAAAAAAAGCAAGTAATTCATTTTAAAATATAAATATGCTTAAGTTAATACACATTCTTAATAGTTTTCGGGCTGAGGCCCGGTTCGGCCATGCAGTAATAAAGCCCTGTTAACATGTTACAAAACTGATTACTCTAACGAATATTTTTTCAACGATAACAGCTAGAGCAAGAATATATTTCTGGATTTCTTGGACCTTCTTATGAATGCGACGGGGGCACTCTCATTACATGTATGATTTTCTACTGAGTAATATTCTCTCTGTGCTTATATATTTTATGTCGTTCCATGTGTATGCAATGTAAATTTTTTTCTACATGCTGTTCAAGTTTTATGAAATTAGGGAAATGACAACAACCAAAAGTTTTGCATATTTATTCTTTTACGAATATGTTGCTATGAATTAATATTTTTTTTGGTTTTTCAAGTGATTCAGATAAAAATATATATATTTATTTACAAAAAAACTTTTGCATTAAATGTACATATAGACATTTTTGTCACGAAACAAATTATACATTCACTGAACATTCATAAAACTCACCTGCATTCTCTCATCTTCAGTTTGTGGCAAATAGATATATTGCGGTCGAAGCTCTGCAAGAGCCCTTGCAACATCGGTAATCGCTCTGCTCGTGGATGGCTGACTTATGCTATGAAGTCACCCACATTAATTTGACGATTACCGAACGCAAAAAAAACGAACAGCCGCCAGAACTTTCTCAGCTGCAGTCAAAACATGATTTCGGCCAGTCGCAGGATCTAACTTCGTACGCAGTAATTTTACAAGCGTCTCGATGGTGCCTTTATAAAATCTGTATCTACGACGGAAATCATCTTCATCCAGTTCATCTAAATCGTGTGTTGTTCAGGAATGAAAACTGACCTTCTTTCAATACTTTCCAAAGTTTCTAAATCCTCAAGCAGAAAAGAATCGAAGCGGTCGTCCATCTTTGTTTACAAACAGTTTCGCGAGATCGAAATCCGTGAGTTACCCTCCGAAATCGGCGAGTAGAATCCGCGGGTTACCTTTGGATGAATAATCCGTGGATTTGGCGCGATCCGCAGTTGAGAATAACGATGTTTCGCCAATCTGCGAGTTACCTCCGGTTCGGGGATAATTCAAGGATAACCCGCGATTGAGAATACGACCGTTAGCAGCATGAACCCATACAGGACATCCGTAAGAGAGGATTGGACGTAGAACGGCTGTGTAGAGAAGCACTTTACAATTTAAATCAAGGTGTGAATTCCGGTTGGTCAATTTTCATGAGTTTGACCTCCAGCTCGGTTATGTCAACATGTTCGGACACGTTGTCCATGAAGGTTGCAATTCTAGTAATACTTCCTTTTTTTAAGGAAGTTTTAGCTTTGTTTAATTTTAAAATATCCATCGCGCTTTAGTTCGTGAATCTGGCTCGACGGACCAAAAACGTTCGTGTCACGAGTTTAAATAATTTGACGGACCAAGTCTTTCCGACTAAAATTTTAATAAAAGCAAAAAGGTAACATAAGTTATTGTGGGTTTCGATGTAAAGTAGTTATTACCCACGTCAGCAATACACAAATCCTTCAGCTTCTCCGAATATATATCATCCGGCTGGCAGGTGCGCACGCAGGCATCTTCACGCATACGTCATACTCTCAGTCATCATTACGCAGGCGTCAACAATATATATCTTTTAAAAAATTCTTAAGAAAAAAAAATTTTTTTTGCTTATTTAGTTATTTATTTAATTATTCTCTGCAAATGGTATATCGTTTCAAAGATATGTTCGAATTAGTCAGATATTCATAGAGGTATCCAGATTCTTCTTGCTTTCCTTGGAACTTGAGCAGGTAATACTTTCTTCCAGCAAAAGGAAAATTGAACTTACGAACATAAGCTATACATTATACACTTATTCCGCAATAAGAATCCGTACTTTCATACTTCCGTTTAGAAGATACGTCACATTTTAAATAAAGAAAGGATTACATATGTGGAAAAAAAAAAAGGCACACTAGCTAATTTCAAATAAGACCTTATCTTGGTGCAATAATCATAAAATCTATGTCTAGAAATTTCATTCATTTTCATTTATTTATTTTTTCAATTTTAAATATTCTTCATTGTTCATTAGTTTTAAATAGTTCATTAGTTCATAGCTCACAGTTTTTTAGTATTTGCAATTCAGAGAATTTATAATTCTTCAAAAATAGTGACAAACCAAATAATAAAAATTGTGAAATACTTCATTCGTATATTTGCATTTTTAACCACTTAACAAGATATGATTTACATGTATACTATTTGTAAATTAACTTTTTCATGAATAAAAAGCACACAAGCTTGTCTTCCCATTGTTTACTATTGAACGAAATGTTTTAAGAGAACAGGGACATCGTATACTTCGAAAAAGCGATTTTTCAATTTTAGTTCTAAAAAATAGTGCTTATTTTTCTGAATCTAAAAATGTATTATACTTATATGTTTGTTGATTAAATAGCCCTAAGATATGAAAAATAAAATTGTAAACAAATGACCACGCCCTTTTTGACGCACCTTTTTGAACTTTAAATATGTAGTTTCCCCTGTGTTTGATCTATATAAATGTTCTGTGTAGTGAACAAAGTATCTTTTAGTATGTAATGTCTAAATTTTAAAAAATAAATTTATACGTGCAAAAAAAAATTAAGATTTTCATAATTTTAAGGTGTTATGATTATTTTAAAGGAATTACGTAATTAATTCGTTAAAAAACTGGTCCATTATGTTTGATATGTTGCTCTAAATATATGTGTAAATTTTTTTGTATATTCAAAGAATATTTTTGTAAGAAATACATGAAAATATGTATTACAAGATCTCGAAGATTATGCTCATGTTACCTAAATCAAAGGGAAAAAAGACATATGAATTTAAAATTACTTTTGTAACTCTAGAAAATGATTAAGGATTATTATTAGTCATATAAAAATAGGCAAGCAAATACTAATCAAGTGTATAATATGTGAAAATATTGTTTTTTTTTTTAGTTTTTCCCTTTTTCTCAAAAGCATATCTTCTTGCATTTAGGTACATTTTAAAAAAAAACTATTGCATTATATGATTCCAGATTTTTTATACTTCTATACAAGATACCTATGCATATAGTCAACCTATTTTTTTTCTATTAAGATAGTGCCTAATTTTTTTAAAAATAGTTTTATGCATAAAAAAAGTAGAAAAATGAAAAAATTTCAAATTTCAAAGTTTCATAATTTTTTTAAAGAAACTATACTAACATTTTACTAAAAAAATGGGTTCACTGTATTCTATGTATTGTTTTATATATGCGTAAAATATATTTTGCATAAAAAAGGATACTTTTTTAAAAAATGGTACCTAAACACAAGTATATATTACGAGTTCTCAAAAAAATTATGTATTACTTTAATTAAGTAGTAAAAAAAAACCTTTTGGAGTAAAAAGTTATTTTTGTAGTTCTACAGAATAATTAAATTATCTTTATTAAGAACGTAAAAAATCTAAGCTCTATTGGAAATTGCAAATGATATATGTCTCATAAACAAAGGGTCTTAATTTTGGCATTTTACTCTTTAGAGCATGTCCTGGTTCCCTTAAATATTTTTAGTCGCATACGGAATTTCGAAAAAATATTTTGTAAAGAAAAAGAGGGAATATTATATATATATATATATATATATATATATATATATATATATATATATATATATATATATATATAAACTGCATTGTTCATATTATATATGAATAAGAAAAAAATCACTATTTAAATTACATTCAGTGGAAAGTAGAAACTGCCATAAAGATGAGAGGGGAAAGTTTGTTTTCCCTATGACATAGATGGAATGAGTAAGATGATAGTCACACTTCACGAAAATCAGTTAAAATCTTTCCTCGTAGAAACAGATTACATTAACTCTAAAATAGTAAAAAAGCAAAAAAGATGAAAATAATTTAAATAAACTTCAAAATAGAGAGAAAGCAATACTTTGAACAAGACACAAGACTCTCTTCATAAAAACGTATGCGATAAAAAATATAACTTACAGAAATTAAAGAGTAAAATATATGAAAAGCAGCTTCTTTTTGCCGAATGACGCCTTTAAAAAAATTCATACTGTGAAGCCAAAAGGGAAGACACACAAGTCGAAAAAGTGGAGCAACATTCCAAGAACAATGACCAATCCGCGGTAGTAATGCATTCACATTGCTACAGTCGTCACGACAAAAAAACTGTCACATTTTAAAACCTTCTCAATTCTCACCACTGCAAAACAAAATTGATATCAGAATTAATCAAGCTGTGGTGTGTTCATGGAGAAATTAGTACTCTTATTTAACAGACTTCTATGTATGCAATCCATTTTTTTTTTTTTTTCACATTTATCTGTTTTCTCATCTTCACACTATCCTAAATTTCCAGTTTCGTAAGACTGTGCTTGCAAATTTCTGAAATATACGCGTCATGAAAATGTATCGTTCTCCAATGTTAAAAGATTTCCTCAAACTTTTGACGGTAAAAATGGCTTTACTCGACACTTGATTATAGTCCAGAAACAGTTTGAAGCTATAAGTTTTATGGGAAATTTTGCCAGCTAGAGCAGCCACGCGTTTGCTAGATTTTTAACTGTACACATTGAAAAAACAATAAAAACGGTACGAACGATTTACACAGAAGAACTATAGTAAATGGGGTTCCAAATACTTTTAGACTACTTATCGAATTTGTATGAAATTTGATGCACATACTATTGAGACCATTTTCAATCTGCTTATGTACAAATGAATTCCAAAACGAAAAAACTAATTTAATCTTAATTTTTTATTGAAATATATATTCCTTTTCAGACATTCACAAACTTATCAATTTTGTCTAATTGCGTGGAAAATAATTAATCGTTTTTCTGGATCGTACAGAATGCAAATATTGTCCATGTTACTCAAGAGATATTAATCATAAAATCTAAATTTTACCTCCACAACAAAGTGTTGAGTTTTATTCACCTTTCTGTGTTGACAATAAAAGAAAAAAGTAAATATATTAGAAAGTATATTATATATATATATATATATATATATATATATATATATATATATATACTCGTGTCCATAAATTAAGGATAATTCAGAATCACACAGAAATTGAACTCTAAAATAAAAATTTCACCTGTAGATATATCACGCACATCTTGAAGAAGAATATGCAAATTACAGGAAACCGCCAGATGGTGCGGATAGTACGTCACAATGACGAGAGTGTAAGACAGGGGTATATAAAGAATGGTGGCAAAGAAGTAAAATTGTTCACTAGCGCTTTAAAAGCCTTTCAGTGATATAATCGCATAGTTATGGCAAAAAGGAAGCATTTGGATGATTTTTTACGTGGTAGAATTATTGGACGACTGGAATGTGAACGTACCCAACTGGAAGTATCCGATGAACTTGGAATCGCCCAGAGTGTCATCTCCAGGCTTTGGCAACGATTCCAAGAGGATGGTAATGTGAGTAGATGTTACAGCATAGGTCGCCCCCGAGTTACAAGGCTGAACGAGGACCGGTATTTGGCAGTTACAGCCAAAAGAAACAGACGGAGCTCAGCATCAGCCTGTCTCGTCAGCTCTCCTAAGCTACCGGTACGACAGTTTCAAGGCAGACCGTGTACAGACGCTTAGGACACATTGGTCTATATGCTCGTAGGCCTGTCAGATGTGTTCCACTTACCGCAACTCACTGTCGCCTGCGATTAACCTGGAGTAGAGAGCATGCACTATGGACACCACAACAGTGGTCCTGTGTGATGTTTTCCGACGAGTCCAGGTTTAGTTTGCTGTCTGATTCTCGCCGGACTTTAATATGGAGAGCGCCAGGTACCCGGTACCACCAAGAGAACACCATTGAACGACACCGTTACGTTGGTGCAGGATGGCTCGTTTGAGGAGGAATTATTCTTGGGGTTCCAGAACTGACCTGCATGTTCAGAGTGTAACGATGACAGGCCACATCTATCGGGATGTCATTCTGGAACAACATGTACGTTTGCTTCGGAGCGCCATGGGTGTTGAATTTCTGTTTATGGATGACAACGCCCGTCCTCACCGAACAAACATTGTAGACGAATGCCTTCAATCGGAGGATATCCCCGTATGGATTGGCCAGCATACTCACCGGACTTGAATCCAATAAAGCATGTGTGGGATATGCTTGGCCGACGAATTGCTGCCCTTCAACACCCTCCCACCTGTCTACCGGAATTTCGGAGGGCATTGCTTGATGAGTGGTGCCATATTCCCCAAGATCAGATTGATAATTTGATACTCAGCATGCCTAGGCGTTGTAAGGCTTGTATTGCATCGTTCGGGAGACATACTCCGTATTAGCCATCATACTAACCATGTTATACTGTTTTTTGTAAATAAGTTTTTTTGAAATTTGCTCCAAGGAGTAAAAATCGCACTTTTTATTAATTATGTCAAACATATAGCATCTTTTTTGCTCTTTACCTTTTGTTTAATAAATAGACTTTACAAATAAGTCAAATTTGCTTTGCTTCTGTCTCTTTCTTTGCCTGAACTTCATTATCCTTAATTTATGGACATGAGTGTACATTATAATCGATTATTCTAAAGACATGGTAAATAATGTATTAAATTTTTGTCCAATACAAATTTAGTAAACTTTTACAAGCTTGTAAGAAAACAAGCCCCGGATAGTTGAAAAACAAACCTTTATGTTTTAAATAGTCTATTCTGACATGTTTGATGTCTAATTTGTCTAAGGCTGTGACTAATGAATAAACTATCTTTTTTCTGATACTAACAGGATTATTTATACAGAGATACAAAAAAAAATATTACATGAATTATGAATTTGTAAACGTTTCAAACCGCATGTAATTCTCCTAACTTTTCTATTGAAATTGTTTTTTTTTACTAATTAAACGTTCATCGTCTGAACTTAAGAGTACTTTTTTACCCTCTTCTTATCCTTCGTTTCCTTAACCCCTTTCTTAAACATCAAAGTAAAAAAGACACTAATGTTATTTCTCAAATCCATTGTTTCCTTATTTTTTATGAAACTGAAGTTATTAATAGGTAGTTATCTTAAGGTATCTGGCATAAGACACGGATGTCTTACTTTGAAAACCCTTCAAAAATGAAGATTACAAGGACCCTTCCAAATTAAAAAACATTTAAATACTTTCCACTAGAATTTTTTTTATTGTTTTCGTGGTTCAGTTGGGAATCTCAAATCCATTGTTTCCTTATTTTTTTTATGAAACTGAAGTTATTAATAGGTAGTTATCTTAATTAATTTTGCATTAATTAGTTTACTGACGTTAATTTATGTTAATTGTAAAGGAAATAACAAAAATCTTCCTTTGCTACTTTGTCGATTAATACAGTGAACATAATTGATTTAATTTATGTTAAGTAAATGGACTTAGAATTAAAAAATTAATAATATTACTGAGATGACTCAGAATACAAATTGGATCATTTTTTATTTTATTTTGGAACATTAACTTCTTTTGTTTTGTCCTTTAAGCCATTATACTCATACAAACTTAAAATATCATTGTTATATATTTATTGAGAAGAATTAGTCGAAGTAATATGAAATATATTTAGAAATTGAACTAAGAAATAAAGCAGCACTTTTCAGATATAGCAATTATTTACATTTCTCCTTTCAAAATGCTCTTTCACAAAATGTTTTAAAGATAAAGTTAGTTTTATAATTATATATAGATATTAAATTACTTCTTAAAGAATTTTCTTTTTTTTTTCTCATGCACATTTTATTTACACATTTTAGAGCTCCTAACTACAAGAAAAAATTAACAGTTCACGAAATAAAGTACTTAATTTTTGACTATCGGTGTTTTCTTTGTCACAACACATATGATTGAGGATTTACAAAGATGCTTTGGCTTCTCTCTGTCGATAATTTCTCGTTAAAACTTATCTTTTTAAAGTCCCATGATATTGCAGCACTAAGCTATTGTGTTGACTTGAGCAAAAGTTTTGTACCTTTTTTTAAAAAAAGAATATTTAATAAAGAAAAACATTTAACTATAGCATTAACACAAAAAAATGCGTATACAATATAATTTAAACTCCCTGTTAAAGGCGAGGAATAACACTTTCTTAGAGTCGTAACAAATGGTAATATTTATTATTTATTTATTGTAATGACTGCTAGGTAGCACCACCAGACATAGTACACGTACGGTTTTCCTCTGGTGAGAAAACCGGTAGTCTATCTATCCACCCATCCCAGTGGGCTATAGAGTAGTTTTTTAAACACTGCATTTGAAAGTTAGTAATTTTACACAAAGATAGAGATTTATTTTATAATATTCTTCTCGGATCAAATCAAGAAAAAATTTTAGGTACTTCTCGGATCAAATCAAGAAAAAATTTTAGGTATATTCTGTAAATTTAAGAAGAAATAATATAAACAGCATTCTCAGCAATACGCTCTTTTTTTTTAACAAAAAAAGATTAAAAAAAGAAACCCTCTGTTTCTTAGCAATAAGACTATCATTTCAAAATTTTATTTGCAATTTTCCTGATAAAATTATGTGGACAGTAATCGATAACTTGGATATAGTTGTAATGCCCAGTACTTATTGTTAGTACTATTGTTACAACATTATCGAAGAACTTACAGAAGGGGTCATGGAATACCGATCAGTGATTGGAACGTTTTTTGAGGGTTGCTTGCACACTTTGAACAAAAAAATCATTACTCGAATTAGTCTTCATATTTAATTAAATATATGTCAACAAGAATAAACGGACTCGATGGAAAAAATCGAAACATATAAATACTGTGATTCTCAAGTCTTAGAAGAAGTTAAGATACAAATTGGGATTAGTAAAAAAAGCAGTTAATAGGTGGAGGGATAATCCATTTTCAATAAAGTCGTGGTGTAAAAATAAATTTTTTGTAGAAGATTCTGTTATGAACAAACAGTTTGGAATTCATGAAGAGCTTGATTACATTGAATAATTATTTGTATTAAATAATCCTTGTTGCGAATGTTTATTATGTTTCAATGAAATTGTGAACAATTTTTTCCCATGGAATTGGATAAATATATAAGTATCACATTTTTTACAATTATTATTTTACACACATATACCTCTTCGAACTTATTTGATGTGCATAAAGTGAAAAGAGGAATTTCCTAATATTTGCCTATTTGTTGTTTTTCCTTATCTAGGGATCCCCGCTTTTCGTTTTCCCACGGAAAGTCTATTGATTTAAAATTGGTGCAGATTTTATGATGTCGCAAGAAACACCAAAGCGGAAAATAGTATTTTTACTACCTGTTAAAACTCTTATTTATCTGTACTTTGTTTTTTTTTCTCAATAATATAATCTGTAGTTTATAGCTTTTTACTACTTTTTAGTTCATTTTTTTTCTAAAAGAATGATTCTTAAAAACTATTATTACACAAGCTTTTAACCAATATTTCCCTTGGATCATATATATTAAATTTATATCTAGGCTTTTCTTATATTTTTTTACTAATTGCTCATGGAAATTGAAAAATTAACGTGATAACCAAGATTAAAGAATTACTTTAGAGAATTGCAACATTAAAAGTTCTGCAAAGCTCACAGCTTTAGAATTCTATCTGATAATGAAAAATATTTGCCTTGTGGTTAAATAATATCAGAACATTGAGGAAAGGAACTTAAAAATTGAGAGCTTTCTTCAAAATTTGCAGAAAAATCCAGAGTGATTAAATTTTGTTAAGGAAAATGTGAAGAACATTACAATTTATAAGTTAAAAATGTTTCAAGCTTTTCAATGGCACCAGAATTATAATAGACAGTAAGTTTGTCATAATCTACGTCATAATACAAGATTAGAGTTATTAGAAATCAGCAGATATAAAATATTGCAAATTTGTATACCACCGCATCTATATATAGAAGAATCTTTTTTAGAAAAAATCCATGAAATACTATAATCTTATAACATGTCTCTTGTATTTTGATTACTACAAAAAATAATCCTAATGCTCCAAATATTTTAAATATTAAACAACAATTTAATGATCACTTAATTTGCCCTAATATGCAAACTGAGAAATATAATAAGACTTCAGATTATTACAATACCACACAGAAATAATTACATAAATAACTCTATTTGTGGAGATATAATTATAAATAATTTTCACAGTAGCAAATGTATTTAGTAAATCAATAATAAAATGAAATAAAAAATTTCAATTAAATTAACAATTAAATTTACAATTTCAATGAAATTAATTCGAGACCATTTACGAATTGACTCAAAAACTATTACAAAACTCTGAATAAATCAAAGTCTGAAATTCTGTCTGTCATAAAATAAATTTTGTAATGATAACTTAAAAAGATAAATACTTAAAGCTAAATATTAATCGAACATTAACACTGGATTTCCAAAGGAAGTCATTTTGAATTCCGTTTTTAATTTCTATTAGAAAAACAATTACATATATAATGCACAATTTCTTAGAGCTTTTTAGAATACATATTTTTCCAAGTGAAGCAATTTTTTTAGTCTTAATATTTACTAATAACTTGTTATATGACTGTAAATAATATAAAAATATTAAAAGTTAATTTTTTAAGCAAATTTCTTTACTCATTAACCATTCTTTCGCAATTCAGTCATTTTGACTGCTTTTGGGCAATATAGGTATATACTGTTTCAGTCTTTCTAATGTTAAATATACGATAGCTCTATAATAAAATATTACGTTCTAATATTACATACCACTGATACCCCCTATACAACTGTAATAGTGCCCCTTTTGACAAGCAGAACACAGTGTTTTTATCAAGTGATGCAACAGCCGATTCTATTGGAAAAAGAAAAAGTTTATGAGAAGCTTTATGCAAATTTTAGATCTGCAAACATTTTTATGCCGGAAATATATTTTATAGGAAATTCCTGGGGAGATAGAACATTGAAGGTATATTTCCTAAGAAGGTATATTTACATTGAAGGAAGAGTATTTCCAAAAACTCTAGGCTTACATCCGACCATTAATAATGGAATTAGAAGATCTAACCATTATAATATTCCAGATTTTGAACAGCATAGCCCTGTTAAAATCACTGGTGTAGCTAGTCCTGTAGCAAAATTTCTTGTAGGTTCTTTCTTTGGAAAAGAAATAAAAGACATTTATGTGGAATCGGTTGTGGAGTCGTTATCCAATTGAATCTCTCAACGAAAGCACGCAGTCTTCGCGCGCAGGCGCAGCTGATCCAATGTGAAACAAAAACTTTGACCATTGAGAAAAAAGCGGAGAAAGAGACTGAGGTGAGGCGTTCCCGTCGTCACATCATGGAAACCTATCTGTTAGAATAGCTACCTTTTTAATTAATTTTTGTTAAGTTTTAAATAAATCAGAAGAAAGACAAATGTCTTGGACCCCTTGTTGTCTCCCACATTTATTTAAAAATGTCAGAGTATTACACATGTTGGGGGCCCCATTTCATAGATACAGCTGATAAGACGATAGCTACGCCCCTAGTTAAAATACTCTTCGGTCTTCTCTGTTTGTAGTTGCTAATACATATATATAAATGGGAATCGACTTGTTAATAAATAATAATTATGACGTTAGCTATGGAATGGATTTGAAGGCGGTTATAAGATATATTATATGTATTATATTATATATATATATTATTATGTATGTGTATTATTCATTCATTCCAAACACAAAGTATCAAGGTCGCACAAATTTTTAGCACCTCCAACTTTGGCCATTTTCCTATGTTATGTATTTATGGAGGCTCAACTGGGATTTGATTACATAGATTTAATGCACACCATTTGAAAAAGAAAGGATTTAGTGAATTTTTGACAGCATTTGAAGACTGATCTCTTCAATTTTTCCTGAAATACCTTCTTGAAAAATTGTAATAAGGGGATAAACAATATTCCGAGAAGCATAAATTTCGTGTTTTGAAAAAACAGTGTTGATCGTCTGTTGTAATACTACTGCGCATAGGAAAAATATACGGTGGATAGTGAAACGAGGTATAATTTCTGATTTATTTTTAAAATGCCTCGAAGCTGAAAGAGGATTTAAGTTGTGACGTTAAGGAACTAGCCGATATTGTAGAAGCCAGAGTACTATACAGAGTAATACATTAAAAGTAAAAATTTAAGGAACTAAGACGTATACAACTTATATAAAATTTGTGAGATCTTTAACCTATAGTGTAACTGAAAGAGACCTGGAAATAGGATTGAACATAGACAACAAGAAATTTAAATTGTTCTAGTGGACCAAAGAAGAGAATTACAAAAACTCAAGTTAACGCAACTGTATTAAGAAATATAATTTCAGTCAAATAAAACTCATACATTGAGTTTGAATCTGAGAATCTATATAGCAAAGAAAAACAAAATGAATTAGAGTCAAGAATGATAAAAATGCTAAAATGCTCACTTCTTTCTTATCTTTCTGTCTACAAAAATAGAAAATTACAATATAACTTTCCTGTCTGAGGACCATATATTTGTCTCTGGAAACGTCATCGAAGCGTTAAAATCTGAAGCGTTCATATACTAAGAGAATGATCAAATAACGTTTTACTTAAAGAGAAATAATTAAAAGACTATAACAAATTAAAATTAAAAATATTTATTTAGATAATTTCAACAAACTCTTAAGGAATGTGTTTCGATATTCTTCAGAATACTGTTAAAATAGCATGTGAAACATTTATATAATTTGCTGCAAAATTATCTGCCAATTTTGAATATTGCTGATAATTCGGAAAGGTTGATACTCTTGAATCATTCTGGAATCCAATGGTTCCTGAAAAATTATGTAAAATGTTAAAAAAAGGAACTGCATTTCACATTAGAATTCGACAATTAGAAGATTGGCTCACACCGAAAGAGCCGGGAAAAGATATTTTACGATATTTTTGTAACTTGTTTCATAAAGAAACACGAATTACTTAAGGATATCTAGTTGACACTTTCAATAATAAAGAAAGAAACACATTAGAAAGGAGTATTATGAGGCATTCACAAAACTTTTGATGTACGAAATGAAGAATACATTATTTACGGGGTCATAGACAACATTGCATACATTGTTACGTAGATGCGGGTTCGATGATTTTATGCAAAAAAATCACAAAGAAAATAAAAAGTTCTTTAAAAGCAAGGCGAATTTATTATCAAAAAGCCAATCCTTTAAATACAGGATTCAGCGTCAATATTCGCAGGGTAAATATCCGAAGGTCTTCACACCTTCAACAGCAATCAAACACAATCATCAGTTTTTAAAAATGCACGTAAGTAAAAGATTATTCACAAGCACAGCCAAGCTAATCGCTAGTCAAAATAATCCTCACTATTCATTGGTTAAAATCAGACTGACTTGTTGCGGCTGGCACTCCTATTTATAGGCGCGGCAGAAACTTCTAGAAGTATAACCACTCGTGTCATCGAGCGTGACGTTAAAGTAGAGATCTACTACTTTCTAGAAGAATCCAGAGGGTTCCAGACTCGCGAAAATGGTCACCAAATTGGCCGCCAACTTGATCGCAGAAAATGATGCCAACTTGGCTCTACCGCCAAGATTTCGTCAAGTTCTCATTGAATCGCCATTATAACGTAAGGGGCGAAATTGCTTGCAAATAGTACAATTTTGACATGAAATAAATATAACATAGAGTAATATAAATGCAATAAACACCCAAATACAAAATATTTACACTATTTACGCGAAATTCGTAACAGTATTGTATAAAACATTTCAAAGAATCATTCGAATCTAATAGAAAAATAATAATTAATCTTACCGATGACAGAAGAAACCACAATTTTGGCGCTAAATATTTAAATAGCCACTGTAACGTTTGGAAGAATAACGGTAGCGTATTCTTGGTTTAAATTTGGAATTTATTTACATCACAACTATTGAATATTATTTACTAAATGATACATTAGAGCTATTAAACTTAATTATAGATTGTTAGAGTCCAATATTTTTTGAGAGGAGGATTCGTTGGCCACCGCTCCCGTGTAAGTTCAAAGCATCTCTCCCTCTCATCTTCCGGTCGACGGTGTTCAATTCCTCGGGGGTCAAAAAGGGGTTGCGCTGCAGCTGCAAGATGCACGTGTGGGTGTCGGGTCCAACAAAGATGCCGACCGCTCTTGATGTTCGGAGAAGTGACGTTACAGCTCTCGCCCTCTCTTATAGAACTTTTCCGTTGAGAAAAGTTTAATGGAATGACGATGAGACAACTGACAGATTACCGACACATCCCTTCATCAAGCACCACTATATTTCTGAGCTGCAATTTTAACTACTAAAGAAAACGCTGAACTAAATTTGGAATTACTTATTTCTAGTGAGTGAGTGTTCTTGCTAGGGAACTTACACAAATCCATATTACAAAAATGATCAATAGCAATGTAAGAAAACATACTATAACATTAAATAAAAATACAAACACTCCTATCACAATGCCTATTATCAATTATACTAACAACATGTTACATCAAATGCTAGTGTGAGACCTTACACATAAAATATTCTTCAGCACAATACTTAATAAAAATTATACTAACGACATGTTGATATGATATGCGAAGTGTACAACCTTACACACAAAATATTTTTCACAATATGCCTCTTGCGTAAATTAAATACTCATGTATATTTTAAAACCCTATACACAAAATTAAGCATCTTAATACATTTGCTGTTCATGGCTTTATCTTTTGACACGCATCTCCATTCGATATGATATACAGTACTAGTAAATAAATAAAATCAATACAATTATTAACCTTTAACTAAAAAAACACTATAAGCAACAATTATTATTCATGAGCAAGAGAACATTGTTAACAATTCCGAATTATCTATTACCGATCTGCTGAGACTATCTGCATTTTTGTGACTTTTACCCGACCGATGTACAATTCTAAAATTATATGGTTGCAAAGCCAAAGCCCATCACATCAATCTAGGGTTAGAACTAACGTTTCTATTCAACCACACCAACGGGTTGTGATCGGTCATAACTAAAAATGGATTTCCATCTAAGTAATAATGTAACCTTTTAATTGGGAAAACAATACTAGCACATTCCTTCTCCGTCGTACAATAACGCTTCTCTACCTCTGAAAATTTCTTACTTATGTAAAGGATTGCATGCTCCTTACCTTGTTCATTTAATTGGGTAAAACTGCTCCGATACCTGTGTTTGAAGCGTCCGTTTGAACAATGAATTATCGTTCAAAATTTGGCGCGTACAAGATGGGCTTATCAATTAGTTTCCCTTTTAGTTCTCGAAATGCGTTTTCACACTCAGTCGTCTATGTAATTTCTCCCTTCTTTGCTCTTCCCTTCAACGCGTCCGTCAACGGAACAGCGATTACCGAGAACAGATTTATATATTTTTGGTAATAACCCGCTAGACCTAAGAAGGCACGTATTTGGGTTTTCGTGCGAGGGGTAGGGAACTCTAGAACAGCCTGAACTTTGATCTCGGAAGGGTTGCGAAAACCCTGACCCACAATGTGACCCAAAATTTTGACATTTTGTTGCACTAACTTACACTTTGAAGGTTTTATAGTTAACTTAGCTCTCTTTATTCTTTGCAGAACGGTTTCCATATGGTTAAGGTGCGACTCCCAAGTATCTGAGAAAATTCCGATATCATCTAGATACGGGACAACGAAATCCTCTAGTCCGTTAAGTAATTCAGCCATGAATTTACTAAAGAAATATGGAGCATTCTTTAATCCGAAACTCATCCTTAGGGGTCTGTATGTACCAAAGCTAGTACAGAAGGCTGCGTATCACTGTGCAGTTTTACTCAAAAGTATTTGTCAATATCCCTTAGATAGGTCTATGACGGTAATAAATTTAGCCGCCGATACTTTTTCTACGCGTTCTTCGATATTCGGAAGAGGAAAATATATATATTCCGTTCTAATGATCCCGTTTAATTTCCTGTAATCAATACATGGACGAGGTTCTTTCCCAGCTACCTCAACTAAAATCATAGGGGACATGTAATCCGATTCTCCCACCTCAATGATTCCTAATTTTAACATTCGGTTAATTTCGTTTTTTAAGATTTCAATTTGTCGGTGCGACATTCGATAGGGCTTCGCCCTAATTGGTTGATCACTAACTAACTGGATTTCGTGTTCAACCAGATTAGTTAAACCGGGATTGTTTGAAAAACATTTAGAGTATTTATTTAATAATTTGCGCAGTCGATCCATTTGTTTGTCGTGAAGGTGTTTGTTCAACTCGCTAGCCTGGATTACGTCCTCGAAATCCTAAACGAGAGAATTGTTTTCTAGGTACGGGATTTCTAATTCCTGGTCTGTGAGGGATTTTTGCGTTTCATCATTAATAATTACGTTAACGTGTTCTGGCCTTTTGTAATATGGTTTTAGCATATTTATATGATAGATTTGAGATGATTCGCGTCTGCCGGGGATTTCGTCTAAATAGTTCGTTTCCGAAATTTTATTTAAAATTGTCCCAGGACCTATCCACTGCACTGCTAATTTATTTGCTCTGGATGTAGCTAACACTAGGACTAAATCTCCATCCTTAAATTCACGTTTTACTGCGTTTTTATCATACCAAGTTTTCCGCTTAACTTGATTTCCTCCATTTTATTTATAGCTACTTCTTGACATCTTTTTAATCTATTTATTAACTTAAACATATATTCAATGACGAGATTACCTTCTTCTTCCGGTTCCATCCAATGTTCCATTACTAAAGTCTCTGGGGTTCTCAAATTTTTCCCATATACCAACTCTGACGGTGACCCTGTACTTTTGTGAGATACAGTCCGTAACGCTAAAAGAATTGACGGAAGATGTTTGTCCCATTTAACGTTCGATGAAATTGCTCAACAGGGTTACTCTGTGGATGATACACAGAACTATGCCTGACAAGTATTCCGAATCTTTAAAAAAACTCGGTAGTCAGAGCACTAGTAAAAGAAGTACCCTGGTCACATTGTACTTCACGGGGAAACCCCATCCGACTAAAGATGTTTAACAGCGCATCTGTGACACTAACGGAACTAATATCAGACACCGGAATAGCTTCAGGGAATTTTGATGACATTCAAATGGCCGTGATAAGATATCGATTCCCTTTAGATGTGATCGGGAGAGGCCCACGTGCATCAATATTTAGCTTAGTAAAAACCTCCTGAATAACAGGGACCAATTTTAGTGGAGATTTCTTTTTAACATTGGGCTTTCCAGCCCTCTGTCACTGATCGCAAGTTTTTACAAACTGTTCCATATGTCTATTCGGCCAGTAAAAATATCGGTTTAATTTGTCTTTGGATTTCGTAATTCCCAGGTGTGCAGATGTTCCCTTATGACACAAGGATTTAATGGGGTCGCGCAACTCTTCCGGCACTACTATTAACTTCACCACGTTACCTAACTTATCTTCACGATTTTTGAGCAATAATTCCTTCTCTAGCGAATAAACCTGATTGGTAACCAGCACTTGACTGGCTGCCTGTTCGTATAAGGATTTAATCTCCTCGCTATTTTTTTGTGAGCATTGATTAACTTTTCTCGCGTAACCCTTAGCAGCGCTAATTCCGGAACATATTCCTGGAGTGCAGGTATTAAAATTTCGTCCTCTGCATCCGAAGAAACAATTATAGCCTCAACTTCCCCTTTCTTAGCTTCAACACTATCTATTCCTCTTTCTCCTCTAGCCGCTTTGACTTGAGACCTTGTTTGGACCGCATTCAGTATTTCGACTGGCAGGAAATTATAGCCTAAATTTCCTTTTATTAGCTCGGCCGTTTTATTTCCAAACAAATATCGACCGTTTGATTTAAGACAGTTCCACAAACCGCTGCCTTAGTTTGCACCGTTCCAAAATTTCCGGAAATTTCCACGACCGCCAAAGGTAAACAAACTAATTCTGGGCTTAACGGTTGTTTTACCCAAACATTTTCACCAGAGAAAGAAGAAGGATTTATGTATTTTGCACATACTAAATCTATTGTCGCTCCCGTATCTCTAAGAATGTCTATCTCGTGACCATTCACAGAGTTCTTTGTGTGACAAATCTATACGGAACTTTATCACTAACCTTCTGAGTCGACCTTTTTAGGGAAATTTAATTCCCTACCTATTTCCAATCAACTCCAAAAAGCGGACAGGATTCCTTGTTATAGGCAGATTAGATAAAGTATTTAAGTCAAACGGAATGGTAAAGTTAGAGCAGTAGGAGATAAAGATTGAAGCAGAAAGTTATCGTGGATTTAAATTGAAGATTTCTTGTTAGAGATATTTAATCTCAAGAATTGAGATTCCGAGTGGTAACTATTGATTTGTATTTAAAGTCTCATTAAAGTTTTAGGAGTGAGATTAAAGTTAAATGTTCAATAAGAACATTATTAAATATAATTCTGGGATCTCTTTTATCGTGGTAATCTCTGCGTGATCGTTATTTAATGTTTAATTAATGAGATCATTAATTAAATTAATTTAAAGGATATTATCTTTAAAACCTCATAATACTATTTAAATAAATTTGTTAATAAGTCTTTGATTCTATTTGGATAAGATAACCAAATAAAGAAAGTTGTTTATAAAAATGGCTACTGGTTCTTACATGACTCCTATTTATTCTCGTTCTCAAAGTGAGGTCCTAGGAGACCTTCGCATTTGTAGTATATGAATTAAGAAAATCTGGGTTTTCATTTCCTTCAATATTATTGAGAGTTTCCGTCGTTTTGTTTTTTATTAATTTACGGCAAACGGCTATTATACGTCCGGGCATATTGCAATGATAACATCTTTGTATCACGTGTTTTTCAAAAGTTCTCTCTCTAGTACTCTCCGGAACAGAAGCTCCTAATCTGGGGAAAGTTTTCCAAAATCTATTTTCTTTTCCCTTGACCCCCTGAGTATGTCAAAATTTTATCATTCCTGCCCAACCTATCCATGGGTTTCGAATTTACCTTTTGGACGTCCTCGTAATTATCAAAGAGTTCTGCTATTTGAGTACCTGATTTAAGGTTTGCCCAATTATCTAAAAAATGATCTTTCATACTAGCATTGGCGCGTTTTTTTAATTGATCTACCACCATTAGATCTTTAAGATCTTGAAAGGTATTTATTTCTATATATATAAGCCAATCAGCCACTCATCTAGATAATTCGTAATTTCAAAAGTGAAATCCTTCCAGGTGCTATCGGATTTTTTCTGGTGTTGGACAAATTTTTGCCTAAAGACCTCCGGACTTAACTTGAATCTTTTAAGTAATAATTTCCTTACATAATGGTAATTTTCGGCTTGTTCCTCCGGTTCGCGAGCAATAAATTGCACGATCTCTAGGGGTAACAAACCCAATAATTGCCCCACCCACTCTTTCTTTTCTATTGCCAACCTTTTAGCCTGGCGTTCAAAGATCACTAGATATAAACTAATATCTGACTGCTTAGGATCGAAATCTGGGATCAATTTTTTTAAGTTTAAATTAAAGGTTACAGAACATGTATTTGTAGAGTCGTTTGATTCATCGTTTATCCTAAATCCGGATTCTATTTTAAACCTTTCTAAATCAAATTTCAGCTGTAATTCTTTCTCTTTTAATGCCTGCTTTTTTACTAACTCCTCCAATCTTATTTTTTTCAGCCCTTTCTAACTCCTCCAATCTTTTTCCATTTGCAATGATAATCTGATACAGATTTTTAACAAATTCCTCTTCATAACCTTCACTGTTAGTGATTGCAATTTTTATGCTAGAGACAGTCATATTTAAGGTGGCATTTATTCCTAATTCCTCAGCAAGTTGCAACATGTCTTGCTTTTTCCCTTTACCAAGGAAAGCCATTTTTTAAACAATATCAAATAAATGTCACGCTAAATTTTGCACTATTGTTACTATTCTCTATTAATACAATAACACTGGTCCCATGCATACATAGAAATACACAAAGAAAAACTTAACACTTAAAATAATCAAAATCATTCAAGAGACTTAAAACACAATAAATCTTAAGCTAAAATTGCACACAATGCTTGAAATACAATTACAATTCTCTAGAAACAAAATAACACTGTTCCCATGCAAGAAAAAACACTAAGTATTTCAAAATTTGTAAAGAACACTTTAACCAAAATTCCTAATACAATATGCAGTTTGCAACTCAAAAATATAACAGTACTCACCCATTTGAAGTACTCAGCTTGCTGTCAGGAGCAAATTATGTGTAGTAATATGGCACTAGTGGTTTTGAACTCTTCCGTGTTAACAATGGTCCTTTTGACCAATCTTGAATCTTTCACCCTTAACAATAAGTGTGGTCAGTTTGACCAGCCTTGAATTCACTCGTGGCACAGCTTCAAAGATGAATTCAATCGCGGCACTGCTTTCGAAGATGGCTTTCTCCCCGGACACTCTGTCCGTAAACACTATAGATCATTTTGATCTTCTTTGAGCAAGACACTCTCCTTCTCCGAAGATGAATTCAATCGCAGCACGGCTTCCGAAGATCGCTTTCCCTCCGGACAGTTTGGCCGTTAACACTATAGATTGGTTTGATCTTCTTGGAGCAGGACGCTCTCCTTCTCCGAAGCTGAATTTAATTGCTGCACGGCTTCCGAAGATGTCTTTTTCTTCTTGCGTTGCGGTCCGTCCGTAAAAACCCAAAATTTTCTCCTCTCACGGGTCCTGAAAGCTAACTTTTTATCCCAAAGCGCTGCCACCAAATCTCTAAGCTGTAACGTTTGAAAGAATAACGGTAGCGTATTCTTGGTTAATTTAAATTTGGAATTTATTTACGTCACAACTATTGAATATTATTTACTAAATGATACATTAAAGTTATTAAACTTAATTATAGATTGTTAGAGTCCAATATTTTGTGAGAGGAGGATTCGTTGGCCACCGCTCCCGTGTAAGTTCAAAGCATCTCTCCCTCTCATTTTCCGGTTGACGGTGTTCGATTCCTCGGGGGTCAAAAAAGGGTTGCGCTGCAGCTGCAAGATGCTCGTGGGGGTGTCGGGTCCAACAAAAATGCCAACCACTCTTGATGTTCGGAGAAGTGACGTTACACCACACACAACAGCATCTAAAGAATTATTTTATGCAAGTCCTGGTATATGCATATATATATATATATATATATATATATAATGCTACCTTTCTTATATTTTATATCAAAATCATACATAGAAGCTTTTAAAGACCATCTAAAAAGTCTACCCGTGGGATTTTTGAAATTTTTAAGCCAAACTAATGCATTATGATCGGTATGAACTGTGAAATGAGATCCATGAAGATAGCAATGGAATTTATCTAAACTATCAATTATAGCTAAGCATTCTAATTCAGTTATTGTATAATTAATTTCATAATTTGTCAGTCGTCTCGAGTGGAATGCAATCGGATGTTGATTTCCATTGGGTTTTTGTTGTTTGATGATACATGAAATTGCAGTTTTCGATGCATCTACATAAAGATGACAGGGATAATTTGGATTGAATATAGCTAAAATGGGCTTTGAAATTAAACTGTCTTTAAGTTTTTGAAAAGATTGTTGACATTCTGGGGTCCAATTCCAATTTTGATTCTTTTTAAGAAGATTTTTTAAGGGCATTCTTAATTTTGCATATTGAGGAATGAATTTATAATAGACATTAATACTACCAAGAAATCTTTGTAAATCCTTTACATTTCTAGGGGGTAAAAGTTTTTTAATTATTTCGACATTTGTATTATTTGGAGTGTATGACCCTTGTTTTATTTCATATCCTAAGAAATCAATTGTATCTTTGCCAAATTTACACTTTGATAATTTTAATTTAATATTTTCTATTCCACAAATTTTAAAAATTTCCTCTAAATGTTTTGCATGTTCTTCAATTGATTCCGAAAATACTATTATATATCGTCAAAATAATTTAATGCAAATTTTATTTGGTATTTATTTAAAATCTGTCTAATAGCTCTTTGAAATATAGCTGGAGAATTTTTATATCCAAAAGGCAAACGATTAAATTGAAAAAGACCGTAATTTGATGTAAATGCAAGTTTTTCAGATTCATTATCATCTAATTTAATGTGCCAATAACCACTACATAGGTTGATGGTTGAGAAAAATTTTGCATCTGTTAATTTGTCTAAAACTGCATCTATTCGGGGAATTGGCTCTGCATCTAATTTTGTGATAGCATTTAGCTTTCTGTAATCGATACATAATCGTGTACGAGCATTATCCTCTTTTTTTAAAAGCCAATGTTATAGGGGCAGCGTAAGAACTATAAGATGGTTTTATTATTCCTGCTTTCAATAATGCATCTAATTGCTTTTTTACTTCCTTATCATCTTTAAAAGATGTCCGATATGGTCGATTTGCTATAGGTAATTCTGAGGTAAGTATTATTTTAGGAGAATTACATTTTAACTCGCCCACATCAAACTTATTTTTAGCAAAGACATGTTATATTTATCAATAATCATATTAATAATATCATAATCACTATTAGGAATTATTTCTATATTAAACACATTATCAGTTTTCTTAGTGATAATTTTATTATTACTAAATTTAAGAGTTTCATTTTCTTTAATATTTTTATTAAGATTCATAATTTTTTAAAATTTGTTTTCCTCTTTGAAAAATTTTATAATCACTAAAATTAATATTTAATGCAAAATACTCATAGTTTTATTAGAAATTATTAAATATTTCAGTTCTACATTTACTATGAGGAATTTAATATTTTCAATAATTTCTCCTATTTTCAATTGTAAAGTAATTGCCTCACTCACCTCAATTTCTCCATTGATGGTGGCAAATTTTGTTTTGATATACTCTACATTGTGGTATCCCTTGATTTGTGATATTATATTTTTTGGAATAATATTGACACTCTCTTGATCCTGTATCCAAGAGGACATCAACTTGTTTAAAGTTGATTGTTCCCTGGATGATCATAAGTTCTCATGTTTGATGAGCTTGGAATACCGTATTATTGTTTTGTGTTCTTTGACGGGGGTAGAAAGTTGGAGCATTGGGTCGCAAAACTGTCGGTCGTTGTGGAAATCGTTGGTTTCTCGGATATAGGGTCGGCCGCTGAAGTGAAAAGGAAAGGTGATGATAAGGTGATGGAAACTGAGGAGAGTATACCTTATATCTTGTATTGGTTATGGTATCCGGATGTTGAGATTAGTCATTTCTCCAATTCCATCCTCCAAATTGTTGTCTTTGGGCAAATTGATTCGTATGATAAGGTATTCTTGTCATTGGATACTTTGGGTATATAACTTCATTCTTACTTGATTTTGATTTTTCTTGGACATCTAAGAGTTTCATTTTTTCCTTCAGTTCCTCTATGTTGCTGCAGCTTTGTAACTGTATTTCTATGGCTCTATTTTCTTTTAATCCTCTTATGATGTAATATTTTTCAGCTTCTTCCATGTTTATCCGGGATGCGATTTCTTTTACTCTGTAGAACTATTCTATGTGGGTATCTTTTGAGGTTTTTTCTGTTTTAGATAATTGAAGATGAATCTCCGCTGGATTGACTTGTGTTCCGAATTCACGTATTAAATTATTTTTCAGTTCGTAAAAACTTTTAGGGATAGAATGTGATTGGATGTAAGTCTTCACAGCTCCATCTACTAACTTGATTATAAATAGGATTTTCTGTTTCTCTGGTATATTGAAGGAATCGCACGTACTTTCAAAATTTCTAATGAATGTTTGGATGGGTATTTCCAGGTTATATTTTTGGAAAAAAGTCTGTAGATCTTCAAATCGAGTATCATTTTTAATAATGGTTATAGGTTGTTGTAATTTTTCTTCATCAGCATCTAAATTATCTTCTTGCTTAATTTTAATTTCATTCATTGTTTCCAATTCTGAAGTATGACTTTCTGAAATTTTGTTAGGAGAAGAGGATGATTCTATTTCTTCGACGGTAAGAGCGATGTTCTTTCGGGGATTACTAGCGCGTTTCTTTTTCCATACCATAGATTAATTCTGGTAACCCAACGTCCTCAGCTAACAAATGTAGAGTGCCGGCGAAGTTCCATAAAATTCTCCATATCAGTTATTACGTTCGTTGGCGTTAGTTTTTATATTAAATTATGTTATAAAAATATTAGTCTTTTACATTAAGATCGCAGACAAAGATCCTGCCGGCTTTAATTCTGTCATGATTTTTAAGACAGAATCAGATTAAAGTTTAAAAAAGGAGATCTTTATTCAATCGTTTGCACATCTGTTCTGACGCTAAGAGCAGGGAGTAAAAAGCACGCCATGGTGGTGGTTTCAAGTGGATAACACTTGAAAAACATATGGTAAGTATCGCTGCTTTGAAGAGGTTGCTTGCAAGTTAATGCTGACATATGTTGACTATTAAATCTAACGATCTGGAATTAGACATGTTTATTGGCTAGGCCATATGTTCGGAAGAAATAAATGGGTGATTAGTTTGATACTTGAAGATGAGACCTGAGGAAGATGAATCAAGTGCGAGATAGGGAATTTAATTTTTAATCTAATTTAATTATCCTTACACACACACACACACACACACACACACATATATATATATATATATATATATTAATGCAAAATCAGACTGTTACTGCTCTCATAGATTTTAAATTTCCAGTCCCTGTAATAAATTAATCATTATTGAAAATGAAAATGTAACTTGATGGGAAAATAATGCTTAATCCTTCTTTAAAGGAAAAGCAAAAAGAGCAGATATCGCGAAAGAGGTGATAGATATATTTATAAAAGTTCACTAGGAATAGAGATTTTCAAAGCAGCTAAGACAAAACTAAGCGCTTCATGCAGTGATCCCCAGCCCCCGGGCTGAACTGGTACTGGCCACCCAAGGAACATAAAATTATTTCTATTTTATTTACTGTGGGGTATATCTCTCGAATTTATATGTACAGTCAATCTTACTCATAACGAACCTTTATATTGCGAATTTTTCTATATAGTGAACTTTTTCCTGAAACCAAGAACATTTCACGATTTTCTTCGTAAAATAAACTCCCAATAGCGAAGTTCATTTTCTATATAACGAACTTTTTCTCTTGTGATTCAATTTTGTTCTGCCTATTTTTGAAGTATTACTGGACATTTCAAGTTATTCTCTCTTTTAGCACATTTAATGGTGGTCATAAATCTTCGTTTTATTAGGTGCCTAACTCGCCGAGTGCAATAGAATTCTGGGCATTTCATGCAAGAGGTGCAGCCTGTAACCCCCATTGTCCAGTTCACTGAAAACCTTGATATCCCCTTTCACCCTCAGTAGGGTCCCATGTCCTTGAACTACTCTCCATTCATTTGTAGTATTGATCATTTGTACTGGTAACTTTGTTTCTTGTAGCTCAAAAATATCAAAACCAAAGTGCTTGAGCATCAAAGAAAAAGATTTAATTCTTCTGGATGTGGATAAAGGTGTCAAGAAATTTTTCTTGCAGTTTTTTTTTTTTTTAATAGGTAAGACGCATAAATTAAATATATATTAATTTGCAAAAAGGTGTGAATAATTAATTTTTTTAAATATACAGTGCTTATGAATTTAAAATTTGTTTTATGCGGTTTGCTGAAAATTGAAAAGAGAATATCTATATAATGAATTTTCCATGTAACGAACTTTTTTTTATAGGGATTTAGCAACTTCGTTACATAGAGGTCCGACTGTATTTTATTTTGATGTCATATTTAAATACAAATAAATTACAATTATTAAATCAAATCTATCTAAAATATAAACAATCAACACCCCCTCCACACACACTACGGTTTGTGGTAATATTATCAAACTTTGACCTATCCAGGTTGATAAAAAGATTGAGGAGCAATGGCTTCATGTATTCTAAAGTAAAATGTTTCTTGCCAGTTGCAGAAAATAAACCAAAGAGAATACAAATAATATGTGAATAATAAGGTCCCAAAGAAACACAAATAAGATGACAGAACACAATCACAAAATTTTCTACAAACAACAGAGGGCCTATATTTACCAACCTGGTGATTAAGTGGCAATTCGGTAGATTCAGTATGAAATTGAACTAAAATCAAGATCAAAGTTTCATGAATTGTACAAGATTGCAAAGCCTAAGGATCTTTATAATGCAGAAAAGGGATGAAAAGCAAAAAATTAGCAGGTTGGAAATTATGATGGATCCCCATCATAATTTCCATCAGCGGCAACTGATGATATGAAGATGTGGAAAAACAGGTCTAAGAAAGAAATATTCCTGTTTTTTACCCTGGTCGGTTCACATTATCCTCCCGGGTTTCCGTCTGTTCTGAGGGGCTATTTTTCCGAACCTCATTTATATGGACAACAATGCACGACCACCCAGAATTTGCGCTGTTCCGGAGCTTTTAGAAATTGATGATGCTAGTAGAATAAATTAATGAGCATGCTACCTTGATTACAATTCCATGGAACATGTATGGGATGCATTGAAGAAACGCCTGGCTGTAAGACTGTATCCTTCGGAGAGCATGAGACAGCTGTAAAGGATGCTTCTTGACGAGTGTGACTTTGACCTGAAGATCTGCTGTATAATTTGATAAAAAGTGTCCGTAATCACTGAAGCTAGTAGATATTATATTCTTTACTAAGGGATTTTGGTTAGTGGCTCTTCATCATGACCAGACAATGCTTTTTTCTTACCAAAACTTTTTTTCTATAATTCATTTTTTTAGCTACCACCCTTTTTTAACCTTTAAGTGCTAAATTGTTCTTTGGTAGTCTGAATCTCTCCTAGTAAATTCTTGTCTGATTTACGATACAATCTAAAAAGTTGCACAAGTTTAATACCCAAGTGTATATTTTACTCTCCAACTTTTCTTACGGTTGATATTATTGAAGCTTGAGTAATGTAATCGACTCTCAAAGGCTTTTCCTTCGTCTTTTTAAACTTTAAAATCTATCAAAATTACGTTTTTATTACACATATATCAATAAAGAACCATTTTTATTAATTTTTTATGAATCATTGAAATTTTGATATACAGTGAGTGATCGGTTAACGAACATAATCCGTTCCAAGAATATGTTCGCTATCCGAATTGTTCGTAAACCGATCATCGATTCACCATAGACTTCTATGTGAAATCGATTAATTCGTTCTGGAGACCCTAAAAATTAAATTTTAAAAAATGTATAATTTCTTAGTAAGTTTTTAAAAAAATAATACATACATATAGTCTTGCATATTAATCAGTCCTTTTCACTTTTTGCTTGTGGAGCGTTGAAGATCATGTCCAATGTCGATTGCTTTTCTATCTTTTTCAGGATTTTCCGGAAGTAATTAATAGCATTATTGTTGTAAAGATCCCCAAAACTACAGACATCAGTTTGGTATGGGTGCCATTCTAAGACACCCATACCAAATGGTATGGGTGCTCTGACATCCTCCCACTTTTTCAAAAGATCTTTAATGGCAGATGTCGGCATTTGTCCTCTTTCGTCTTGTTCTTGTTCAGAAGGAAACCCATTTCACTGTGTTTCTTGGTGTTCTTAATTCAAAATTTCTTGGAGTTCTTCTGTCGTCAGTTCATCTTCATGTCCCATTATGAGCTTTTCTATGTCATCCTCGTTCACCTCCAATTCCAGATCTCTAGCAGTTGTCAAAATTTCATCCATAATTTAAGGGGTGTCTCCCTGATCACCTCCGAATATGTGCTCGTTGTCCAAACACAAGAAATCTTTCTTGAAAGTGTTCGTTATCCGAACATAAAAATCTTTCGTGAAAGTTTTCGTTAACCGATCACTCACTGTATATGTATAACGACACATAGATAATTAAAAAGTATAGCAGCGTAAATCAGTTGTAGCTGGTGAAGATTGAGACACCAAATAAGCAGCCGTTGTTATACAAGAATAACTTTATTTTATCTATCAATTTACTGTCAAGAAATGTTATAAGCCGATGGAGCAGTCAACTTAATCGCTATCCAACGTTTCTAAAACAAATAACTATATCACTTATCTGCTTGAGATCCGATGTAACTGCACTAGACAGGTTTCGCCCGGTGTATCCCGGACTAAAGAATCTCTTCAAGAACTTTAGATAGAAACTTTGCTAATCTAACTTTAATAGCAGCCTAGTGACTAATTCTTACACACCGCTAGAGTTTAAATAGCACTCAAATTAAAATAAATTACTATTTTTCTACGGGAAGCGATCTTATAAACAAAAAACAGTTAAAAGATACTTTGCAGTAGAGGATTTGTCGCAGGCGAGGATAGATCCCGTCCACAGTGAAAATTGTGCAACAAATATACTTTGACCGAAGCAATAAGTAAAAAAATATTATCACCAATAGCGTAACAGGTAGTTGTGTTGATTAGTTCACTGGGGAAAAGAATAACATATTGGTAGAGAAAATTTTGATCTATATTTTCACTTATTTGAAAATCAGCAATTACTACGCAATGCTGTCTCGATATTTATTGCATTATTTATTCATCATTTTACTCTTTAATTTCTTTTGAATCCGAGTTAGTATGTCAAAATGCAATATTTACTTTAAAATATAATTTCCACTGGTTCACATTCAAACATCTCCATAATAATTCTTCAAATATTTAAAAATCCCTTTGATATATTTAGAAAATATTTAAAAAAAAACAATTAGAATACCGTAATTTTAAGAAATAGTTTGTTCGGGAATTGTAGAATCTCTTCAAAATTTTACGTATTTCACTAAAATCAATAAAGAGAAAAAAAAGCCGCCTGAAAAATTATGAAAAAGCTCCTTTCAAACATGGAAAAGTTTGGATGAAAGCAAACTTTTAACCTCAGAAATGGGGTCTGAAAATTTTACAGCCTATCGTAACTTTTTGATGCTAAGTGCACTTTTCTCTTCCTTGGATACTTTTTAATAGACTTATTTTATTTCTTAGCTTCTCTCTATTTTTCAAGAACTCACTCGTGTGCTTGTGGGCAGACATGTGTTCAGAATTGATTGGCTGCTGATGTCGTAACACAAGTTTTACGAGGCTATTATTGGCGTTCTTTTACCAATTGGTGAAACCATCTGTTCGCCAATTTATTTATATAAAGGATCACTTTTACGATAGATGGTTACAAATAAAGGGAATT